>WAAB01019520.1:0-14060 GCA_013389865.1 Piaya cayana | reverse complement strand
GGGGAAAAGTGAAATCCCTTCAAAAACGCCTGTTACAAACACGGGGGGGGGGGGATTCCTGAGAAGAACCCCAGCAAACTGACAAGTGGGGAGAGGTTTTCCCACTCCTGCAGGCTGAATGCAAGCTTAAAAAAAAAAAAAAAGCTTCAAAAAAGGACTCAGAGATCTCAGCTCTGAAAACAGACCAGAGTCAGAGCCCATTTGAGAACAAGCTGAGTAAAAGCGTTAAAAGAGAAGGGTTCTTTTTTTCCCCCCCTCAAGTGAAAGACATTTGTGACATTAAGTAGTGAGCAATGTTCTCAATAGATCCACCTAGTGGAACCGAGCAAATTCTGCTTCCAGAACAAAGACACAGCTTTTCATTACCCCAAGCCAGAGATACTTCCATCACCATCTCCCATTCTGCACAAGAGGGGCTCAGGTATCCTCAGAAGGAGCCAGAGGGAAGGGTGCAGTGAGTCTCCATACAAGCACAGCCTAGGAGATCAGGAGACAACTGTTGCTCCAGGATTTAGTGTGGAGGATTGGTACAGTGGGTCTACTTCCCCAGCTGTAGTCGCTAGGAATTCTGCTTGACCTGGAGGAGAAAATGTTGGGGAAAATATCTAGAAAAACAGCTGAACTTCAGCTTTAAAGTGCGTTAGCACTGCTCTGGCTCCTGGAGCAAGTTCCCTTCTAACCTGTTCTCAGGTTGTCAGAACTCTTTGAGAACTACTTAAAAGAGATGGTGAGCTCTTATCTCTGAGATAAGGCTTGGGAATGATATGCGAGGAGCTGCTGAAAATGTGTGCGCCTTACCTCTTAAACGATGGCTTCGCAATTTCAGCCCCTCGTTACTGTAATTACAGCTGTATCACCATTGGTTTTGCTGTGGTCCATCGCTTACTCATGGCACAGAGCTTGGCATCAGGCTGTTCTCGGGGGGTGAATTCCTCTTGCCCGGTGGGTGCCGGCAGCAGCAAGCGCTGCGATGCGTTTGTCGCTCGCTGAGCTATAATATTGCCTCGTGTACAGGTGCTTCAGTAGCACCAGGAATACCTTTCTCCATCGGTTTGGTGGCTCGAGCTGAAGAAAGTCTGGGATGTTTGGGAGGATCTGAAAGATTAGGGGTCCCTGGCAGACCACGAGCCACTCCTGGGGAGGATTTCCCAGACAATTCATCAAGCGAAGGTCTCTCCTCAGTGGTCCCGTGCCCAGGCCGTGCTGTGGGGTGGCCCTGGTGCCTCCCACCTTCCCTCAGCAGGTTCTCACCACAGGCTGTCTCGGCAGGGACAAGCCAAGGGACGATGCTGCGGCCCTGTCACGCAAGGGACACGATGGAGAGACACGGGGTCAGGGCAGGGCTCGCACGTGGCTTTGCCTCGAAACACAGCGGTCTGCCCTCAGCACCCACACCTGAACCTGTCCTGCTCCCACCTGCCCCAGGGATACACTATGGGCTGTCGGTAATGATCCCAGAGCTCTTATGAGCTGGTGCTGCCACACGTGTCCAAAAAGCCACAACTTATGCCCCGTGGGTCGTTGCACCCTCCCCACAGACCTCAGCTATTTGGTTTAAGCTGTAGCAGCCCACAGGCTGCTCCGTCTTCCCAGTCTCCAGTGGGGCTGTGCCTGGGGGAGTCAAGAGCACGGAGCCACAGAGGGGTCCCCCTGGCAGGCTCCGGTGGTGGGAGGTCAGGGCAGAGCATCAGGGACCCAAGACAGGGGCTATGAGAGGTTCAGCGTGGCCCGAGCGAGCACGGTGCAGTACAGACGCCTGGAGGAAAGCTGGGGTGAAGATTCATTGCTGTTACTTAGCCTCTGAGACTTGTTTTGATCAATTCCAAATAATACTTACCTCTCTGTTCTCTTTCTTTTCCCCTAACCAGCATTAATGAGGAGCCAGCTCCTCTCTTTTTTGCTGGTTTTGCCCACTTGGCCATGAGCTCTATCGCTGCACCTGCCTCTCAAGAAGGTCGCTCTGGATGTCCAGGTATGCTGGCGCGGGACCAAAGAAATCTAGTAAAACCAATGCCCAAGAGCATGAAAAATAATTTCCTGAAGGGAGGCGCTGCTCTAGCTTCTCTGTCCCCCGGTTTTGTCGATAGGGAGGCTCCAGGGGCAGCTCGGCCTCTCCTCCAGCCTCCGCTTCCCGGCACGGCGAGCGCTGGTGCCAGGCGAGCGTGGGGAACACTCTCTCTGGCTGGCAAGGCTCAGCCCCGAGCGGCAGCATCTCCTGCGGGGTTGCTTTCTGAGACGGCTAATGAAGCAGGGAGGACTCCCTCACATCCTCACAGGAGAGTGGACACTTGAAAGTGATTTAGGGAAGGTCCCTGGAGAGCTGCAGCGGCGCTGGGAGTGGGACAAAGGACCGCGCCGGCTGTGATATGTATGTGAAAAATATACATCAATGCCGAGTGACACCAGCGCAGAGCAGAACATCTGAAAACTGATGAAGTGGAGAGCTCTCTGTGTAATGCAAAGCACCTGAATGATGTGTGTACACACGAAGATTTGTTCAGCTCTGCTCATAACCAGCCCTCTTGGACAGTTGGATTTGATTTGCCATTTTCCTGCCAAAATACTGTTGCTGTAGCTCAGCACCTGGCCCTTCTTCAAAGGAACCGCATACGGCTCTCCTGTCCTCACCTAAACCAGCCCAGAATATGAGTTCAGGAGAGGTTAAAGGGACCTCCTTTAATAACAAACACGCCTCTAATAATTTAAAGCCTCAAAAAGAAAGACTTCTTGTTTCTCTCAAAATTTCTTCTTCCTCCATAGTTGGGTTGGTTTATAGCTGTTTTCCCACCTCTTTCTCCCCAACCTTGGAATGAAGCCGGCTTTAATCAACAAACCAGCTCCCAAGGAGAGGGTCGGGCACCACCGAGCCCATTAGCTCTGCCTGCACAGCCAGCAGAGGGAGGCAAAGAGTATAATTAATTTTGATTATGTCATTTTAATCAGAATTTTAAGGATTTCTTCACCAAGTGCCAAACTGGTTTCCTGAAAGGTAATACTTTACTTCAAATGGTTAAGATAGTCACTCCCACCAAAGTTTCACAGTAGCAGAGGTGATGTCAAAGAACACCAACACTATCACCTTCATCATTCCCTTTCTCTCTGGTAATCTCAAAGGCCTTTAGGTATTTGTTGACAATTTTCTCACCTGACCAAAAAGGGTTTTATTCCTGATACTGATTAATTTTACATCAGAAACTTGTTTTTCTGGAAAGAATCTGTGCATAATCAGATGGATTTGAAGGTTAGCTGCCCCTCTGAAGCAGGTAGGCAGTGACACACAAGAGTAGAAGATGTATTCAAATGGATGAGAACTTGCTCTGCTGAAAGAGATGAGAAGGAGTCGCTCTCCACTGAGCATCCACCACTCCTCCCAGCCACGTGTATTTACACCATGGAGGAGAAAAAGTGGGGACAGGATGGAAACTTCCAAGTTAAAAATTAAATGACAGAAGAAAAGTGGGAAGTGAAAAGGATTAAGCCAGAACCTCAGGTATCCTTATGCCCTACAGCTCAGCAATAACAAAACCAAGCGAAAACAAGGCTCTGATTTTTCAGGTTTGTTAGGAATTATGTGAAAGCCCCAGGGAATCCAAGCAACCTCTCCATTTTCCAGAAAAATTGCGAGTTTAGGGCTCTCTTTTCCTCATGTTCCCTTTCACCTTGATGTTGGATTTAAGCTTCAACTGATGCTGTTGAAGAGCATCATTTTAAGATATAAGTTACAGGCTAGAAGAGCCCTCAAGGATCACGAGGCGTGAGCATGTGTGGCCGCGTTGGTTTACACCTCTTTAGCCTGGACTTGTCATTCTGAAATCCCACAGATGTGCAAACAGCTGCAGAGGTGGGCAAGGAGCGGGAGCTGCCCGCTGGCTGGAGCCGCGCCAGGGAAGCGTCACCCATGGCACTAACGAGGGAGGGACGGCTACGATGGGAGAGAACGCCCTTCACAAAGGGTGGGAGCCACCGCTCGGGGAACCCGCCTCTCCCACAGAGGTACTTCGCGTGGGGCTTCTCAGCCCACACTGCCAAACCGCGTCTGTAAAAAAACACAGATTTTTTTTTCCCAGTTTCCACAGTAATTTAAGCTAGAAGCAAACCCTCAAAAGCAGAACGATGCACCAAGCAAAATCAGTGAAGCTCAAAGACTGTGCAAATTGCACAGAGGTGTGAATAGGACTTGTTATGTCTTTTTAGGCATCAAAATATGACTAACAGTGTGTTCGCAACAAGCTCACAGGCATTTGAAAACGTGCTACACACTCGTGCCTCCTCCATGCCCTGTACTTGGGCGATATATGAGCAGCAGCGTAGGCTCGGGGTATGTCCTTGTGCAAACAGGCTCCTGTTAGCTCTACAGCCTGTTCTGCACTGTAATTCTCTTCCAGAACATGGCCCGCTGGGCAAAATTTAAGCTACACTCATGAAAACCTTGAATAAACCCTTGGAAGCTCAAACTAATCACCACTTTTGAAATGCAGAGGCGATGAACTTATCTGGTTAATAATAAGCTTTTTAAGAAAAGTTATCAATCTGTATTTAACCAATAGACGGGAACTGGTTCAAAAAGAATCTTTCCAATCCATCAGGTAATGAATGCCTATTAAAAAACTATAAATAAGCATTCACCCGAGAGCTCGGAATGGCACTTTGAGAGCCTTTCTGGTCACTCAGGTAAATAATGAGTTTTATATAACCTTTCAGCAAAGATTTTTCCTAAATGAGAAGATGAAATCTGGAAAAGCTTCTGATTAATGTAGAAGTTGGGGTCCAAGCCAGTGCACAAGTGGGAATTCAAAGTTAAAGCTGGCATTGTTCACTCACATTGTTCCCTCTAAGGGCTCAACGTTAAAGACTCTGTTGTCTTTACTTCAAGTTGCTTATGATGCTTCAATTTAGGATTTTATTTATCCGTGGCATTTACACTGATGAGTAATTTGTGCTTTATCTGTTCACACAGCAGCCACTAAAGTCAATAAGGACTGTAGAGAAGAGCAGGATGGAGGCCCCTAACTATCGTGCTCTCACCAGTGACGACGACTGCAGTGGTTCTCATCACAACCCCCATCAAACCTGCAAGCACTGAGTTTGCTCAAATCTTAAGATAAAGAGTGAAAAAACATCAAAATAGGGCCCAACCTTCTGGTATCTCACTCTGTCGATATTTACTACTCTCCAATAAAATCCCTCTTATCAAATATTTTGAGCTTTCCTGATGACTAAGAAAAAAATACACCTATAAAGAGATCCATCAATTATCTTAAAATCAAAGAACCTGGCAAGCAGGATATACGACAAAATGAAATGCAAGCCCTTTCCTGGAGAGCAGAGCAGTCCTCCCTGAAGGATTGCGCATCAGCTGTCCCCTGCACCGAACTCCCTGGGACAAGAGGAGAAAAATGGGTTTCACACCCTGAAGGTTAACAAACTTCATTTGTTACATACTCAGAGAATGAAGATTGTGCTGCTGGCTCAAGGATGAAAAAGGGAAACTTCTCCCAGCTATAACCGTGTGGCAGCGTTTCAGGATGAGGCAGACGTTGGGAAAGGCTAAAATACAAGCCAAGAAGGGGAAAAAAACCCCGTGTAACGTTTGCATTCAATAGAGATCTTTCCTGACCCTCGTGATTCTAAAGAAATATATCCATCCAATTGTTCCGTGTTGTGTTAAAACATATTTTTTGCATTTATTAATAATTCAAACATGTTGTCGTTTAAAAAAATATTCACATCATGTGTTCATAGTTTCCATATACATATGTCAAACTTTATTTTGTTTTACCATTATAATCCGTGGATGGATTTACCCTTTGTTTCTGTTTTCAAATCTCCGAGGAATGTTTGATTAGGTAGGAGGGTTTGTTTTATGCATTACTTGTTCATCATTGCACAAGTGCGCAGGCTAAACAAAGTTGGCATACTTGGCCCTGATTGGTGGGAACAGTGTGGTTAAACAGTGTCGTTAATGCGAGGGAATGAGTAATTTCTCACCACAGCTAATCAGCTGCGCGGCGGCTCCGCATCGGGCAGGACGGCCGTGTATCGAAAATGTGTTTTAAGGTAGCTCGGAGCATACATGAATATCTAGTGGTATCTCTTAACAATCATTTCATATTAACGCACTCCTCTATTTATTTAATAAAAGCAATTTCATGCAGGCCAAACACGGAACCGGCCACAATCCTAGGAATTCTCAACTTAACGGCAAAGCCAGGAATGTTCTAGCTGGTACGATGGACGATGTGTCCAGGTTGTTGCAATTTAACAACAGCAGGTGAAAAAGAAAAGCAAGAGCAGTGGGGATGACAACTCAGCTTCTGCTGCACTGAAGAGCTTCAATCCATTTCAGGATTCTCTATCTGTCTCTCCCTACATCTAGAGCTAAGAAATAAGAGGATAAGGACATTGTGAAATTATTTACCAGCTGTCCTCTGCATTAACGCTTTTCCATCCTCTCACGATGAGCTGTGCTGTATAATGACTTGTAAACCTGTCGTTCCTGAAGGCCGTGTTGTTAACAGCTCGGTGTCAATCTCAGTCCGGAATGGCGTCCCCTCTGCCAGCGAACGAGGTTGGGTTCAGGAAGAGTTAACATTAACAATTCAAGAGCCTGTAGGAGAAATTAGAAACATGAGTCCTCCATAATGATGATAAAATCAAACTGGCAAATAAATGTATTCTCAAATGTCATAGTAAGAAAATGGATGAATATGTGCGACTAAAATGGTCTCTTACATTTCGAGTGCATGGGCAGGATTCTCGAGAACTCGCTCCTAAATAGAAGAAGCTGAATTAGAAATCTATCGAGTAATCTCGCCGCTGCGTATCTGCGTGTGTAATGCAAACTTGGTGAAGTCCACGATTTCGCCCTTCTTGACTAATCCAAAGCCCACTGGGATCTGTTCCTCTGAATTTGATGAGTTTTGGATCAAGCCTTTTGAAGATAAGGAGTGAGCTGGAAACAAAACGATGCCATAAATCAGAACGAGTGGTACAGAATTAAGTAGCTCAAAATACAGCTTTCGGTAGTATATTATGCTGAGGTTATAAAATAAAATGAAATAACACAACTATTGATGCATAAGCAGTAAGGAGAAAGATAAATAAGTATTTGTGTTATTAAAGAATTAGTGAAATTGCAGAGCTTCACTTTCTTAAAAAATATAGGCTCTATTTTGATATTCATACTTAAGGAAACACTTTGGCTCTGATAAAACCAAGTGGATAATTAAAAATTATAATATTAATTGTACCCTTAACACAGATAAGTAAACTTGGCAAGAAAGTTTTAATGAGTTAAGGCGAAAAAGCAATGTCTAAATTAACCGAGTAAATTGGCAGAGGGAAATTTATTGTATATACTGACCCCTTCCACTTGTTTTAGTGTCTAAATTTGAAATACACAGATTAGTTTTCATTACATGATACAATAAATTATAAGGCTAGAGGAATTCCTCTCAGAATCTGCTTTCTAGGACAGGTAGCAGTGCTTACAAATCCTTTGTCCTGTAATATGTTATAACAGCAACTTGAAATCCATGGATTCAGTAAAGATTCCTGAGGGAAATGCTGGCTACTGGGTATCTCTGGAAAGTCAACACAGACGATGAAAACACGATCACGCTGAACTTTGTTAACCATGCGGAGGGTCCCATGGTGTGTTCACTGTAGCTGTGGGAATTCCCCATGCTCCGGAGGACACTGGCTCCTGCAAAGCCCACCTGCCAGGTCCGCAGCCCAGAGAGGGTGGGTGACATCCCGGGACACACGAGCCTCGTGGATGCACACACGGGTCGCAGCCACACGGGAGAAGCTGGAAGGGGTGGGCTGCTGTCACCCCCGGAGACGCTACAGGCTCCTGAGAAGTGCACGGCTTATTCCAAAGCAACTTCTGGATAAAATAATTTACTGCCAGATCCCGACTGAAATAACCGTGACGTAAAAGCAGACATAGACGATGGCCCTTAGGGAGCTGTCGGACCGTACCAGGTTTTAATGTATCTTTCCACTAAATCAAAGATCCAAGTGCTAAAAACCCAGCACCGAGGGACATCAAGGGAATTTGTGACATTCCTCAGAGGACTTGTGCCTATAAACTAATAAATGGATAAACCCAGTCTCAATACTTAGTTTGTCATTTGTGACAAATAAAACGTTGATGATTTTTTATTTAACTGTTTCCTGACACTATTCTTATGAAAGTTTAACACAATAGAAACTGCTCTCCCAGAAATGCAGCAGATACCAGGATTATGTATATGATTAAGAAACAGGCATTGGAGAAGATCATAATATATCATGATTTAGAAGTTCAGATCTTTCAGCTCCTACTAAAAACTGTCAAGCACCGAGTAGTTCTGAGCCAAAACCAACTGCAAACAATGGAAAGATTTCCATTGGCTTTAATAAGCACTGAATCAAATCCATAAAACCGAACCGAACTGGCAAATGTGCCGTTGCTCTGAGTGTCTTCTAAATAATTATATAAATGACACTTCTCACTCTGAATCTTTTCTTTCTGGAAGGCACAGAGCAAAAGCAAGAGAAGGTGACGATTGTAGATACTGGTAACAGTGCAGGATGGGTGGCAAGAAGGAAACTTCAGACTGTTCAGTGCAGATACAGCCTGGAAATTCAGCTCAGCCTACAGCAAACACTCACCTAAACCACCCAGACAGCGTTTAAGGGCAATTCCCATTTTCCCATCAGACCTTCAGGAGGGTAAACCCTGCCAGCCAGGGGGGGAGATGCCATGGAAGATACAGCCAGGTTGCTCTGATTTAATATCAGGTGAAAAAGAAAAGCAAGAGCAGTGAGGATGACAAACCAGTTTCTGCTGCACTGAAGAACTTCAGTCAGTTTCAGAACTCTGCAGCACTCCCTACATCTGTAACTAGGAAATAACACGATAAATACATTGGAATATGATGCCTGGGAGCCTTCTCCTCCAGCAACACATCATCCTCCCCTCCTTGGCATGGCTGGGGGAAGAGCAGCTCCTACCCAGCAGCGAGACCTCACAGTCCCCACAGCGGAGCCCCCGTCCTGCTTGGGAGGAGAAAAAGGCTTCTTATGGGTCTTCATACTCAGCTGCTCTGAGAAAACCAGGGACATTTCAGATTTGTAAGGTGCATTATTCACGTGCACTTTGGGTGCCCAGGGTGCTGCCCCCGGAGGACACTGGGAACCTCATGGAAAAGGAGAATGAAGCGTTACCTCAACCCCATCCCAACAGTAAATGGGAACAGGCAGACTGGGGAGTTCACTGTTCTTCACCCAATAGACTGCGAAGTATCACAAACTCTCTTTTACATGCTTTTTACCACCTTCCTTTTCAAAAGGCCCTGAGTTACAACCAAGAAGCTAATAACTTGCTATAAACAGTGGTATTTGTCAAGGCATGAGGTTTCAAAATGGGAATTTGGGCTTGTTTTTACTTTCGTAAAAACAAGCCCAAATTCCCATTTCAAAACCTGCACTTAACACTTCCCTGCCCAGCGCCAACATTCACCCTGGTGCTGTTCTGGCTATGACACACACGGAAAGCACATGGCCTAATAACTCCGACTTTAACAGACTCGTGGCTTCTGACAATGCAATTGCAGAGGAATTTGCCCTAAATAAAGCCTGAACACAGAAGCGCCCGTTGCAGTTAGCAGCAATTAATGTCTCCTCAGGCTGCTACGTGCCTTAACCACAGCCAGAGGGGATCTCGTCTGGTGGGGGGAGAGAGGGACACCTGCTTGGGATCACAGAATCACAGAATCACTGGGTTGGAAGAGACCTGTTGGATCATTGAGTCCAACCATTCCCATCAAACGCTAAACCATATCCCTCAGCACCTCGTCTACTCGTGGTCACCAGGTTTTCTGGCAGGAGCCTCAGCGACAGTGTTAACAAACAACAGTGTCAATGGCAACGCGGCGTGAGCACTTGGATCCATACGAAATGGGAGTGGAATCGCTGCCTCCCAAAAAAACCCTCACTCGACACAGCCCACACAGCAGGGGAGAAGCACTGAAAAACCCACAAGAATTAAATCTATTAGAAATATTCTCGCTTGTCCTGTCATGACCCACATAGGGAAACTTTGGAAATAGCTCATCTTACGCCCAAGGAGGGGCAGTGGTTTAACTGGTTCAAAGTGGTGGCCCCCAGGCACCCCCGGAGCATCCTGAGGCCTCCGTTGGGTCTGGCCCCGAGGTGCCCCCAGAGCCAGCTCAGGCCAGCCAGGCCATGGAGGGTCCCTCTCCCTCTCCTCTGTGCTTCAAACCATCCTCAACCCCCAGAGGACACCTGCCCGTCCCAGTAATCGCCACCAGTGCGGGTTGCACCGACGCTGTGTTGGTCACCAGGTCGATACCAAGGACTGATAAACACAGCAGAACTACACGCAGAGCCGGGGCGTGGGCACTCATAATATAGATGAATAATTTTCAAAATGTACAAGCACTAAAGGACATTTTCACTTTGTGCTTTATGACACCTACAATATCTTGGCCCAACAAATTAAGATTGACATTTAAAAATTACTGGGGAGCCTATTTCTCCTGTCAGCGCAGGCCTGGAGCATCCATCATCGCTGGCGTGCGCTGAGCACACACACTGAGGGGAGGAGAGACCCTTAAAGGTTTGAACATAAACCTTGTCTACAGGTAAGTCAGGAAAACTCGAGGATCATGTTAAAGTCACAATCGCCACTTTTAAAGCCACAAATCAAATGTATTTTCCATTTGCATCTGAGCAAAGTTATGATAATAAGCCATGAGGAGAAAAGAAAAAGACTAATAAGCAAAAGATGCCTCTTCCAAACTCAGTGTATCATCACAAATCTGTTAACTCTGTATGAGAGGCAACCTAAGGGTATCAAGTTTTAAAAGCACAGAATCAATAAAAAGTCATTAAAAATCAATGTATGAACTGGTTTGCATGCCCTCAGCCACCACTCCTAGGCACTAATGCTCTAATAATTCTCAATTGATATGCACAGAATATGCCAATTTAAATTTATTGGAGTACTTCAAATTTTTAAGTGCTTAACTTTGGAAAAGATTGGCTTTATGGGGCCAAAGCAGAGAAGAATGATCGGAAATGTTTAGAATGCCTCGCAATTTCAGTAATTTGAAAGAGATTAAAGGTGTGGAGTTATGAAATTAAGAATGATTTAGAAATCATTGGATCACTTCAAATTGCTAGAAACGTTTGAATTGCAAATAACTCTGGTTAGTACACGTGCAGTGGAAGGGGTCTGGTCTTACATCGATGCCTAAATGAAATCTCCGATAGCAGTAAATGGGGTCCAGGTGTAAAGAGAGCTGGGACCGCTCATATCTGCATGGACCACACGGAGATTTGGAGAGCGAGAAGAACCCTTAGTGCTGAGAATCCCCCCAGCCTTTCCAGAATAAACTAATTTCCAAACATAATGTGATCTGAAATAGACTCTCCAGATCTGGGGGATGTTAATTTTTGTTTCTGGTAGGCGATAACCCGTTTTGCAGAAGATTCCTGTGCAAATATCTGGGATATCTGGCCGCTGCCGTGCACAGAGCAGGTGAGGACCAAGAGGAACCCTTCCCCTTCAGAAACACCCACCTTCACTCCAGCTCCTGCTGCTGCCTCCAGACCATTCTCATCTACGTTTTTAGACATCATCTCTGCCTTTGTAGGTGCTCAAACACCTGCTGTATCCCAGAGCCCAGCGCTGGAAGGGTCCTGAGCACGGTGCCTCCTCTGCTCCTTAAAAGCAAAAGCGCAGCCGCATTTACTCTTTCTCCATATTCGCTCCTGAAAAATACACCTAAAGGGGAAAATTTAAGAAGTGATATTAACGGCTCAGTACAGGCGAGATAAAAGCAAGAGAAAACAAGGCATTAAAAAGGGTTAAGGTAAAATAATAAACTGTTATTAAGCCTATTAACAGGTTTAAAACATCATTGTTTATGGCATGATAGAGCTTGGCTTTTTATGGGTCTTTCATTTGTTCATTTTACTTATTCTGCTCCTATTTAACAACGCCGTGAATCTCTGCTTTAAACCCTCTCGGTAATGTACCGATTTAATCTAAATTTCCTAACCTTACGTATAAAATAACGTTGCAACAAAGCAGAGGTTAACATTTCATAACTTCCAACTGCAAGCACAAAGGCTAAGATTTTATGACAGCCCTGAAAAAATAATACTCATTTTATTAAGTATAAAATATACAGAATTAATCTCGCATCTTCCTCCAGTGTTTGCTTGGAAGGTGGAAGGCTCTTCAAAGCCCTTCTCCTCTCTAATTCTGTACCTTGGTTTCTGTCCCTGCCCCAGGAAGGCTGTTCCAAGGTGGCACAAGACCCTCCCAGCCCCCAAAGGCCGCGCTGGAATCCCGGACCGTGCACCGCACTCGAGTGACCGAGACATCACAGCACAATCTCATATTAATGCTACAGAAATTCTGGCAGGAGTAAACAATGATCATTTTATGGGTTTGGGTTTATAATTTAACTTCTTTCGCAATGTGATGACTTACTGCTCCTTCTCTGCAATTCTTTCTCTACAGATCATCCTGCGCTCGCTAGATCTCAGCTGACAAAAGAAGGGGGATAAAAAAAAAACCCTCAACTTTTATCCAGCGAGACACTTTATCAAGAAAATTCTACAAGAAATTGGTTGTTACCTGTGGATAACAACTGGTTTGTTAGTTAATGGCTAGAGGCAAAGCCAAGGCCGGTTAATGCTCCAGCTGTCCAGTCATTAACTGCAGTAAAGACTGATTTTGAGGAGGTTATTGCCGTGATAAAATATCCTCAAAAGATTATAACAGCAATAGTGTACGGGAAAAAAAAGTGTTAGTGGCTATAGTGTGACTGAATGGCTGCGTTTGAAAAATTGGTCATTCCCTGGCGGTTCATAACCGATTTTCCACCAGTCAAAAAGCAAGTTGTGCTCTGTTAGGTTTATTGTACAAGGCAATAAAAATATTGGCCAGGTTAAATTGTCAGCGTGTTATGACATTAACCATTCTTTCACTGTGCTTAATTTAAGTGTTACTGTGATTCATTACGGAAAGAAACTGTCCTCTGCAAGTAAACAGGCATTTCAGCACCGGGAACCGAGAGCAATAATAAATCCGAATGCAAAATTAAATTTCTCTTGCTGGCTTCCCCCCTCCTCATTACGATCACATTTTTTTTTCTTTCTAGAAATACTTCGGGATTCTTGGCTATTTAGTTTGCAAGATTGTCTTCCAAAGTTTGCATTATTGATGTGATGCCTGGCAGCAGTACTCTAGTTAAGAGTGTGACAGCATTTCCATTAAAAAACCTTTTTGATGGTTAACTTGGCCATCAAAAGTCGCCTTGTGTTTCATTTGGCATGCAGACCCGCAGACCTCGGTGCAGATCTGAACCAGCTGAGCTGCTCCCTTTCTCTTACTCCCTGCGTTGAGGTCAGAAATACGTACACACAAATGTGCACATGCGATTTCTGTGCACGTGAGTCTGGAAATCTAGACCTGTTTGTATTATATTACAGGAAAATATGCAAAGTCCTGCAGATTTCTATGTTAATTTGCATGCTTTTATCATAAAGGCTATGTGCTATCATGGTAATCTTAATATACATTGACAGACTACACCATAACCTCTCCAAAAAGCCATTAGGGATTATTTTATAAATGTAGAAGAAGAATTCCAGGCAGATTCAGCTTCGCCCAACTCAATTTTTTTAAATGATTATTCATTGACACCTGTACCGGCAGCGGAGCCACTGAACTTCACACGGCTCCAGCGTCAGAGGAGAGTTCTCAGCAGAATCCAGAGCAGCAAGGCTGAAATTTTCTCTGGAGTGTAATGGTTACCCAATTCCAAGGTTTCGCATGGAAGATTCACTTCTAAATGATCCAGTGAACAACTTTGACTGGGATCTACTGAAATCACTGGACCCTGGCTCCACTGAAAACAACGACACCACTGAGTCCCTCCAGGCTTTTCCTGTAGTTCCACTTTTGCTCTCGCTCCNGAATAATTACATTAAATGGTTATGTCCAGCCTCCTAATTTGATAGGAATGGTGGGACTC
>WAAB01019519.1:0-58505 GCA_013389865.1 Piaya cayana | reverse complement strand
CTTCCCTCTTGTCCTTCTTCCCTGACATACCTGGCAATCTTCCAGCTATTTTATATGTTTAATGGTATACTTATTCTTCATCACATTTCCTGGCTTGCTCCATCACCATCCAATTGGTTTAATTTCTTGCTCATCAGAGGTTGTCACTAAGAGATTTTTCTGATAAGGAAGAAAGAAACCTCTAACAATCATACTACCTTTGAATCCAGCCATTTGGGTTTTACAGAACTGGCCTACGTATGGATTTTGGTCTCTTTTATGCTTTTGCTTCCACAGAAATACTGTTAGCTTCTTTAAGAAAAGGTCTTTCACTGGGACTATGTAGTACTGGCACCTGCGATTTCACACTTTGCACCTGTGAACAACACTGCTTTTTTCTTTTTGTCTGCCCATATAGCCATCTGGAGAGCTGAATTTTATAAGCAGAGAGTACTCTAGCGTATTTAAATAAGCTGTTGGGAGTACTTAGGAAGAAATGAGCCAATTTGTGTGGAGAAGAAAAAAAGACGAGGCTGCTGGTTGATCATGTGTCCTTATTCTGTGTAGCCTTATTTTATTCAACTGAATTGCATAATGTCTAGAATGTTTTAACTACCTCTTGTATAGAAGTAAGCAAAATGTAGTATACTAATTAGATAAGAAGTCAGTAGAAAGAAAAACTGCTATCAGTAGAAAGGATGTTTTTGAGACAATTTTTCAAGTAACAGGGCAGATAGAACTCTTCTGTCAAGCTACTTGAACAAAGGAGAACAAGTCCTGAAATAATTATACAAGATTTATATATGAGGAAATCAGAAAAGACAAGTTAAAAGAAGAGGAACAGAGCTGAAGCACAATCACAGAAGCACTAGGTTGGAAAAGACCTCCAAGATCATTGAATCCCACCATTCCTATCAACCACTAAATCATGCCCCTCATCCACCCATCTTTTAAACACCTCTAGGGATGGTGACTCAATCACCTCCCTGGGCAGCCTGTTCCAGTGTCCAAAAATCACAGAATCATAGAGTCATAGAGTCATAGAAACATAGAATGGTTTGGGTATGAAGGGGCCTTAGACATCACCCTGTTCCAGCCCCCTGCCTTGGGCAGGGACACCCTCCACCAGATCAGGTTGCTCAAAATCTCATCCAGACTCTAGGGCTGTTTACAGTCCTCCACAAAGTGTGTTTTACCACTGCCAAAGATTTGTACAACTGGATTCAGAAAGAACTGAAAACATCTTGGGAAAACCTTTGCTGACTTCTTTCTTGAGGACACCCAGATTATCCTGACACAACTGAAGTACATGCCTACCCAGGAGCTAATAGAAGAATAACAACCAGTGGGTAGCTACTGATTTTGAGAAGCACAATAACAGTTTCTTTAGAGTGCAGATGACTGCAGAAATGGTACTTGATGTCGGTTCAATGTTCTGACCTCACTTGCCTTTTCTTTTTTTAGAATTGCCTGTGCTGGCTGTACCATGTCATACTTGCAGAAGGAAATTCAATAAGCATTACCAGTACTAGTGGATAGTTGTCCCTCTCTTCTGAGAAAACAGACTCGTGTTTAATTTCAGCCCATGTTTTTATGATAGAAATTTGGAAAAGCACATTAACTATTTTCAATTACTTACTAATATGACAAACACTATGCAGACCCTTCTGTAGCGTTTTGCCCTGTACCATTCAAATGACTTTATGCATTTAAGTGAGCATCCAGTATTTTCTACTGAAAAACTCTTCCACAGTCCAATTAGGTGAAAATATTTATTAATAACATGTGTTTCCAGTTCCTTTTAAAAAAATACCTAAAAAAACCCCAAGCAAAGAAGGATGACTTCATTAT
This sequence comes from Piaya cayana, assembly GCA_013389865.1. Taxonomy (NCBI): domain Eukaryota; kingdom Metazoa; phylum Chordata; class Aves; order Cuculiformes; family Coccyzidae; genus Piaya; species Piaya cayana. Next base: position 56,675 of record WAAB01019519.1, on the reverse strand, counting down.
AAAAAAAACCTCAACCTGAATACAACTCATGTAATTCTGTACAATTTCCTTGTTTTCTCAGCCAGTCTGTTCTTTCATGTATATATATATTGGCATTAAATTTGATTTACCATGTTTGAAAATAATTAGGTAGTGCATTTAGAGGAGTTTCTATTGGGATCTATTTTTTTTCGTTGCACCACTGACATAAATGTGATTTGCTGCCTTATTTAACAAGATGAAGTGATCTTTGCTCAGTTTCTCTCTCTTGGTTCTTTCTGTGCAAACTAGAAGTTAGAATTGGAAGGAAAACCAGTTGACAACAAGAGAACAACACTAATGTATTTATTTTTATTTCCCAGCAGCAGTAATAAGGAGAATAGGAACACAGCAATAATGAGGTTGTAAGGGTAGCGTCACCATGGTAAATTGTCAGAGTAACTCCTCAATAGGGCACAGTACTAAATTTAGAAGACTACACTGCTGATGAGTCATTGATCATTGCACAAGTGACACGGTCTTTTACTGTGTGTATATATACTGTGTTTTGTGCACAGGAGTATGCAGTTTGGCTGGGATTTAATTATACAATTGTGCAAATTATATCTTACATTGTCTCAGGAGAGACTGAGTAAAAACAATCCACAATGGATCTGGATATTAGAGTTTACTTAGGAACGAGTGAGATTAAAGATTTTACTTGGCTTGATTTCCTCACGCACTCCTCCTCTCGCTCTCCATCAGCACTAAGTTCTCCAGGTTTTAGTGTCCTTCCCCACAGGGAAGGACAAACAGAAAGCCTCGTGGTCAGGTAAGGACAAACAGAAAGCCCTGCCAGGTGATGTGCTCACAGTTACCAGCCTCAGGTGTTATCAGCCAAGGTCTCTGGTTTTCCCTCAGCGTAGTGCTCTGATCTGCATGGTCTTCTCCCACTTCCAGGATCTTTTCTTCAGTCAGGATCTTCACCGCCTTCTTTCTGTGTCCTCCAGCCCCCAGATTTCCTAATTTAAATAGTCAGTTTGCAGAAGCAAATACACAATCGGCTCCTAATTGGTGGTTCTGTCTCACATAGTTTCATTAATCAGAGGAATCAGAATGTGCCACAGTTACTTAGTGCTTGTGTAATAAAAATTTACAGCCAGCCCACACCAGCTATTAGCTAGAAGACAGCAGGCTTGTACTTGCTTATGAGTTCAAAAGTTCATTTTCTGATAAGTCACCTACTCACCCACAGATATGCAATTATCTGATCCTTTCACTGTTCACAATCTAAGTAATTTTCACCCACTACATTTGTTTGGGGAAAAAAAAAAGCTTAAACTTGATGGGAAAATAGCTAGGGTTTTTTTCTAGAAATAAAGAATCTCAATGACTCTGGTGCATCTCTGCCAGTGATAACTACAAGAATGGCTGATGCTTTAGGGGGAATCTAATGCCATAAGGAATGCACTAGAGTTACCTGGTTACTGTTGCAATACAATGACTCTGAAGTAGAAAAGCCAAATTTTTCCCGAACACTCCAGCTGTCCTGGAACTAATTTCAAGTTTTTGCTTTTCAGTTTAGATAAAATCAAAAGTAATTTTGGGTAACAAAACTTTCTGAAAAATTTTTTTCTGCTACAGAAACTGTCAGCCTCTGGCCTGGACAAGTACACACTCTCCTGGGTGGAAAACTGGTTGGATGGTTGGACCCAGAGAGTGGTGGTAAATGGAGTTAAATCCAGCTGGAGGCCAGTCACAAGTGGGGTTCCCCAGGGCTCAGTGCTGGGCCCAGCCCTGTTCAATGTCTTCATCAATGACCTGGATGAAGGTATTAAGTGCACCCTTAGCAAGTTTGCAGATGACACTAAGCTGGGTGGAAGTGTCGATCTGCTGGAGGGTAGGGAGGCTCTGCAAAGGGATCTGAACAGGCTGGACCACTGGGCTGAGTCTAACGGCATGAGGTTTAACACGGCCAAATGCCGGGTCCTGCACCTGGGGCACAACAACCCTATGCAGAGCTACAGACTGGGAGAAGTCTGTCTGGAGAGCTGCCAGGAGGAGAGGGACCTGGGGGTGTTGGTCGACAGCCGACTGAACATGAGCCAGCAGTGTGCCCAGGTGGCCAAGAAGGCCAATGGCATCTTGGCTTGTATCAGAAACGGTGTGACCAGCAGGTCCAGGGAGGTTATTCTCCCTCTGTACTCGGCACTGGTGAGACCGCTCCTTGAATACTGTGTGCAGTTCTGGGCCCCTCAGCACAAGAAGGATGTTGACGCTCTGGAGAGTGTCCAGAGAAGAGCAACGAAACTGGTGAAGGGGCTCGAGAACAGGCCTTATGAGGAGCGGCTGAGAGAGCTGGGGCTGTTTAGCCTGGAGAAGAGGAGGCTGAGGGGAGACCTCATTGCTCTCTACAAATACCTGAAGGGAGGTTGTAGAGAGGAGGGAGCTGGCCTCTTCTCCCAAGTGACAGGGGACAGGACAAGAGGGAATGGCCTCAAGCTCTGGCAGGGGAAATTTAGGCTAGAGATTAGGAGGAAATTTTTTACGGAAAGGGTCATTAGGTATTGGAATATGCTGCCCAGGGAGGTGGTTGATTCGCCTTCCCTGGAGGTGTTTAAGGCACCTGGGGGTGTTTAAGGGTGTTTAAGTAGACGGAGTCCTGAAGGATGTGGTTTAGGGTTTGGTGGGAATGGTTGGACTCGATGATCCAATGGGTCTCTTCCAACCCAGTGATTCTGTGATTCTGTGATTTAGAAGTTGTTCTTTCTTCTGAAATCTGACATATTAGAGCACAGGTCAGACTTCTCAAATAATGGATTTCTTGTGTATGAAACCATGGCTGGCTTACTCTTTGGAAGAGGACTTAAAGTGCCTTGGCACCAGAACAGCTGAACTTACATCCAAGTGGGGAAGAGCTTGAGAGGGCTGTGCTTTTTATTTGGATATTATTTTTTTTTTAAAACTTGTTTATTTTTTTAATATCCTTCCTGTAGGCAATCCAGAGGAAGAGGAGAGAAAGAAGCCATGCTCCTGCTTGCAAATGCATGGTGTAGGCACAGTGGTAGAGTAGATACCAGCAGGGAGAACACTGCCTAAGCTGCACATTAGATGCATGAAGAAAATTCACATATATCTCATACGCAGACAGCAAAGTCATATATTTTCACTATTTCATTGTATTTTAGCTTTGTCTGTCAGAACCCATGCGAAAATAAATGTGCTTTGACAACAGATATTTTTTCAGCAGCTCCTCCTTAAGTCACTATTTCAGTAGCTGGCTATGTAAAATGGGATTAAAAGAGCTACATTCTGCTCTTGATTCTGCAAACATGAATGTGCGTCAAACTACAGAGTTTTGTGGAGCTATTTCCAATTTACTGTTGTGTAGCTGTGAAAAAAATCAGCCCAAAGAGTATAGCTGTCTAATATTTTCTTCTGTATACCGTTTTTTTTATGTGAAGTAGACAGCTTTCTGTTACAGGGTGATTCAGTAACTCCCCAAAACACTGTGAAACCGTTACGACCACACACACGAGCAGATGCATCAAGCTGACAGTTAACAGATTCTTCTTTCAATTTCTTAGTGACAGTTGCCACCCAGTGATTTACAACTGGTAATGAACATGTAGAATGATATTTTGAGATAGCCCAATATTTGATGATGCCTTCTTTCAGAAGATCTAATTCCACCTTGTTTAGGAACAGAAATTTTGAATTTGTCAGAGGAGTGTGCAAAATGTTTGTCATTCCAACAAGACTAATTTAAGTGTGTTATTACTTGGAAAAATGAGGAAAATAAAAATAATTGGAGATTACAGGCATATAAAAAACTTAAGGGAGCTCTGCAGATACAAAAGGAAGGTGCAGCCACAGTGGAGGTCTGGTACAGTGAATGTTTAGAATTATAGAATACTTCAGGTTGGAAAAGACCTTTACAGGTCACCTAGTCCAACTTCCCCTGCAGAAGCAGGGACAACTTTAACTACATCAAGTTGCTCAGAGCCCCATCCAAACTGACCTTGAATTTCTCCAGGAACGGAGCCTCCACTACCTCCCTGGGGAAGCTGTTTGCTGCAGACTTATGGCAAAGACCTCAGGAGTTCAAATCATGATCCTGAACAAAGGAAGCAGTGTCCTGTGTGTTAGCATTGCTGTGACTCACATTGCCTACAGATTAGCATGGACAGAAGAAAGATCAGGAATGAAAACAGGACTTTGAGGTTCTCTTGCATTGTAAAGATTTACAAGGCTCAAATACTGTAGGGATAAGAATTTGGCTTAGAAAAGTTGGATAATAAAAACTGTAGGGGTAAGAGTTTCAGTTTGGTCAGAAAGATAAAAGTTGGAACAGGTAGCTGGGATAAGTAAGATTGTGGTTTCTGCTAAGGAGAAGAGTTTATGTGAAACCAGGGTGGGTGAAAGGGTCAGGAAAATGATTCTGAGAGTCAAGCTAGGGAAACCTCACGCTGACACTACAGCTGTAAAAATGTTTTTTTAGCATAGTGCATGCTTTCAAGTTCTGTCTTCTTCTTGTGTAACCTTAGGTCAATTCCCCTCTGACCTGTTTTGAGATGCAACTGCAAATAAACTTGCTGCCACAGTATTCTTCATCTGCATGCTCTGTATAGTTTATCACTGAGGTTTATAACATCTTCGTAAAATTACTAGTTGATTAACTAATATCAGCACTGCTAATGCAGAAGTGAAACTCAAAACAGTCTCATTGATATATGGGATTTTACTATCAGGCACACTTGGTCTCAAGTCTCACTTGGGCAAGCTCACTGAAGACAAAACCATTTTCTGATTAATGAGTATGCACTCTAGACAGAATCTGTGTGTCCTCTTTCACAATGCTCTGATTTTGACAGCACTTCAGAGTACATAGTTGGGAAATAATGTTTGCTCTTGTGTTCCCAGGGACCTGATATAAAAGTGTTTTGCTCACCGCACACAATTTGGCATATACAGAAATTTTCATTGAAGTGCAGAAAAATGGTTGATCTGGGATTCTCTTAAGAGGAACACGTACAGCCATGTATTAAAGCATGCCAGGTTGTAATATTGTCTATAAATCTTACATTTAAAAAAAGAAGCAGCCCAGCACTGTGTAATTGCATGTACACGTGAAAAAAAGGAAAAGTGCAAAAGAGAAGGAAGAATTGCTTGCCCCAAACCTGTAGTTCCAAGGAATATTGCCTCTTTGGGTAGACGCCTTCCTGTGCAAATGAGTCAAAGTTCGTAGGAAGAGGTTATGTCTTTTAAAACTGGAAAAACAGAAAGATTTTCAGGAGCACAAGTCCTTCTCTAAATACGTAATTGAAGTAGAGAACTTTAAAGCTAAACACAAACTAGGACAATTAATCTGAGCACAACTCTAAACTTTAAATTTAATAGAACAATAGAATCATATAATGGTTTGGGTTGGAAGGGACCTTAAAGATCATCTAGTTGATCTCACCAGACTTGACTGGTCCTGCCAAACCCCATCCCTTTGACTGGGAGGACTTATAAAAAAACTACCTGTGCTCCAGAGTCCCTTACCAGAGCTCTAGGGGCTCTGCAGTCCTTCTTGATAGCACTCTGACTGCTCCAGGCTGTATCACTGGTGCCCATGCGAAACCACAGCAGCGGATAGAAGTCAGTGGGCTGTGAAAGGCTTCATAGAATCTTGGTGACATCCTTGATATGAACCCCTGGCAGCACACCTCTCTGGAAATTGGGTCAAAGTGGCAAATGGGTGCTCCATCCCCTTCAAAAGAGAGCCTTTTGCTACTATCACCCATAGCCTTTTCTTCTTTGCACTGGTTGTTATCCAGAGGGGAGATTGGGCTGCCTTAGCTGTCTTCAGTGTCTCTCCAGATGTGGTAGGTGTTTCCTCTTTGGTCTGCAGAGCAGTGAAGTGGTTCTGCAAGAGCACCCCAGGATTCTGAGGAAGCCTCTTCCTCCTGCTAGTCCTTGCCCTTGCAAGCTTCCATTCTTCTTCAGTGTTTCCCCATGGGCTGTGGGTGCACTGCAGACTGCACTTGGAACCAGCTAACTCCTTCTCAGCCTCCCTGATGCTATGCAGCCTTCTCATCACCTCCTGCAACTCAACCAGCTGCTGCAGGATCTCCACCTGAGCACATCTTTTGAAGTCAACTCTGCCACCTGTCCCATGAGAACAGTCAAGGCAATTCCTGCTGTCTTAAGGTCTTCATGGCAACCTCTCCACTCAGCAGCTCTGTCTCCATGGAGGCATCAGCTGCTGCTAGGGTAGATGGTGCAGGCCTCCCAGTTGGAGCTGCAGTTTTTCCTCTGAGACCGTGCCCACCATTAAGCCTTAAGGGTCTGGTAGGATGGGTGCCCTTGATCTGTGTAGATGGTTGTAGAAAACAGTGATAGTAGTGATGGAATGTGCGAAAAAAATAGGTTGTATTTCTATCACAGTGACGGTTTCTAATATTGAGTAGTGTTAGTAATTTTAGCTCTCAAGACCATCTTTGGCACTTTGTAAACTGCAGAGATGTTTCACATAATCATGAGAACTGGAAGGTTAGTACTGGAAAAGCCATATGGAGAGAAATGCTTTCCTTCTGGATAAATGGGTATTTTGATGCTTGATCAGTACTCTCTGCGTTCCTTTTGATGTACAATGGCACCTGATTTCAGGCATTTGTTTTACCTGTGGACATCTGGTACACTAGGTTAATAATCTCTCATTGTGGGAAGTGCAAAGGTAAAAGTTAGTGATTTTTGTGTTACTATTATAGGAACATTAATTTTGGGTTGTGATGGTATAGTGACAGATTTTTAATTTGTTTATTCTTGTTGGTCACCAGGAGTAACTACTCTTAATGACGATCTTTGATAGGTGGGAGGGATGTCTGAATGTTGGGTTTTTTTCTATTATAATTCGTAGAATCACAGAATGATTGGTGCTGGAAGGGACCTTGAAGATTTTCAAGTTCCAAACAAGTACATTTTCCACTGGATCAGGTTACTCTTAGCCCTATCCTGCCTGGCCTTGAACATCTCCAGGGATGGCAAGGTTCCACAACTCCTCTGGGCAACCTGTTCCAGTGCCTCACCACACTCACAGGAAAATATTTCTTCCTAATATCTCATCTAAATATCTCCTCTTTCATCTTAAAACCATTACCCCTTGCCCTATACTTGCAGTCCCCGAAAGACATCTCATAAAAGACATCCACTTCTAGCAGGCCTACCTTCCTCACACCCTACAGGTGCAAGGATTGGATCAGTACTTCTTATATAATTTTTCTTCTTTTCCTTTTCTTTAAGGCTTAGAGTCAAAGAGGAGCCAAATGTTGGGTAGAGCCATGCCCACTTGTCCTTCAGAATAAGAGCTACCCCAAAAGAATCTGTTATCTTGAAGCTGTTTTCCTAGGCTGCTTTTAAGACAACTGTGTGTGTCCATTTAGGTGAGCAGTAGAGAGAGGGAGAGCAGAAAACATACCTTATCTTCACTTTTTTCAAAACTGCAATGAATTACCAATTTTGCTAGCAAATTGTATTCTGACTAATAAAATACTTTTTTTTTTTTGGTCAGAGATAAGCTAAGCAAGGCTAAGATGATATAGCACAAGAAAATGTTCAAGAAGCGTGCAGTTGAGTACTGTTTAAAATTCAGGGTCATATTCTGCCCTCAGGTGTACTGATGCACTATGCTATTGGAAATCATCATACAAGCATATATTAATCTCAGGCCATAAATTGGTCTTCAGTTTGGACACATTTATTCTTTCTGTAGTCTGACTGCCTACCACTTTGAACACATATGTAAGTACCACATCTTCTCTGCTGCTGTTTGCCAGCACAGCCCTGCAAGGAATTGGGAAGAAAATTTATTTGTTTAGTTGAAAATATTTTCTTTTCAGGAAAATCCCTCAGGGTTATAAGGTCAGCTCAGCTCTTGCATACCACTGGGAAACAGAAGAAGGAGGATGACTGGAGAGTGTTTTGTCTGCCAGGTAGTGACTCTAACTCATTTTAAAGGATATTAGGTAAATTTTCAATGGACTTAGTCTACTTAAGTTCAAGTCCCATTTTTATAACTGACTTCTTGAGCTGAATGTCAGTAATGTCAAATTATTTCAGTGTTTCTTTTCAGAATTGTTGAGGTTGGAAAAAACTTCTGAGGTCACCCAGTCCAACCATCAACCCAACACCACTGTGCCTACTAAACTGTGTCCTGAAGTGCCACCTCTACATGTTTTTTGAACGCCTCCAGAGATGGAAACTTCACCACTTCCCTGCGTAGCCTGTTCTGATGCTTTACCACTCCTTCAGCAAAGAAATCTTTCCTAATATCCAATCTAAACCTCCCCTGTCCAACTTGAGACCTTTTCCTTTCCTCCCTTCACTTGTTACCTTGTATCTGTATGTACATTTTGGAAATCTAGAGCTGTAAAAGGTAGTCTCTGGAGCAGCACCAGAGACTACCTGTGTCATGGTCCTCTTGACAACTTTCGCAGCCTATGATTACCTAAGAAACATGTTATTGAACCAGCACTGTGGAAGGATTGTGTGAAAGTTAGGAGAAAAATGGAGGATTCCTTTTTAAAAGTCATGGACATTCATAAACACCAAGAATAGGCAGAGGATATGTGGGAATCAATTCAGCAGGAGTTTAATTTTCATCTGTGTGTAGGTGGTTTTGGACTGAAGGAGGAATATGTAATAATGGTTTTATAATCACAAGAAATTTGGCTGTAGGATGACATGCTGACAGGGCAATTCATTTCTGGTTTTACTCAGATAATTCACAAACATAAGCAATATGTTTACATGCACAATAAAAACAGAAAGCACATTTTTCCCAATATAGTTTGAGAATAAATAAATGTATACAATGTACAATGTTAATTATAGTTTTACAGCATGCATCACACTTAAAATAGCTACTATTCCTGTTTCATTAGAACAATAATCATTCATGTGCAGAATTTAATTGACAGAAAAGTAGTAGAACTATTCTTATGGGATATTTTTGAAAGGTATTTTTGAAATCACATAGTACTGAAAAGGTTAACATATGCTGAAATATAGGATGTGGTACAATGATAATTTTATCATTCTTTACCCACTTTAGCTAAAGGGTACACATGCTAAAATCTAAAAAAAATTGAAACGGAGTTTTATAAAACTCAGAACGAAGTAATTGTTATTGTTTGGCTTCTTCCTGTAATAAGAAATCAAAACAGAGGTGTAGCTGATCTTGTGGGGTTTTATTAAATCAATGCAGAATGGGATTTTTGATGTTAATAAATTATAGAAGACTGTCGAAGTTGTACAATGCAAGTAGACTTCTGCCAGCTGCATCTGAGGTGGGTGTTTCCTGGTCTTGTAGGGGTTGTGTTTAATGCTGGAAAAATAGCCCTGACAAAACATTCCATTTCAGAGATGGATCTGTTTGGCAAGAGTGTGTGACTACCTCTGGAAAATTTTGAATGAACAACTGCCCTAAACCCGTTACTGATTGACATCCACATCTTTACTCATCCACAAAAACAATGAAATTGTCTTGCAGGACATGATCCAAGGGTCAAAGACCAAGGTGAGGTGCATCTCACTCATCAGCAGGGAGGTAACCTGACAGTGTATCAGTGAGGTGAGACATAGGTAACTGGGTGAAAAAGACCAATGGGATTACCTGGGGTCTGGTCAACTGTCAGACTCACAGAAATTGTGGTTTGAGATTCAGAAAGATATGAAATTAGTGCTGTGCTGTTTGCAATAAAAAAACCCCTCCCCATAACTGCCTTTTATCTTCTCAGAGGCTAAAACTTCATTGGTTACAAATACATTACAGTAGGATTCTTTCTCTTGCTTGGGAAACTCAGAAATGACAGAGCTTGAAGTGGATTGTCTGGGTTTACGTGGAAGTGAGGAACAACTTGGGTTGTTCTGGAAGCACAGAAGTTGCTTCCACAGTGTTGCTCTGCAGGAAAGGTGCTGGAGATACAGTGTATGCCAGGGTGTTTTCTATAGATACAGGTTTTGGGACGTGAAATACAATCATGAAATCTACTTTCAGTATGTCTCAGTCTAACACTGAATGGAACTGATAAGGGCTGATAAGTTTATATGCCCTGAATAAATTACTGTTTTGGAAGTATTGTCAACCCTCGGGCCTCAACCCAGAAAGGTTCAGTCTGGAACATCAGCACTTTCAGTGGCAATGATGAACTCCTTCCAGCCTATGTGAGGCACCATTGCCTGGCTAACAGGCAATAAAACCAATTGATAAGGAAGGATGCCTTACATTATGTGCAGAATAAGAGACATTGAGCATAAAATTACGTCAAGCAGACATCTCACCAGAATCAGAGTTTCAGAAGGTAAATGAGCCTAAGAAAGCCCTAAAGAAGTGAAAGAGATGTATGGGTAAACATACAGCCTGTCTAAGTCAGGTTACTTAGTGTCTGGGATGCTCTCTGAAGGTGTCTCTTTTTCTACTGACTCCATGAAGATATTAGCATGACTACACTCCTAAACTAGGCCCCTGAACTGCCTAATTGCCTGTGGGATCAGTCAGACATCACTGTAGCTTTAAGTTAACTTTGCATATGTTTCTAATACAGAGTTGTTGTGATAATCACCTATACAGGATCTTCCTAAGCATACTTCAGAAACCTTTTTCAAGGATTCATCTTCTCTTTGCATCCTCTGGTCAGCTCAGAAGTCTGGGGATCATTTTCTTCAGACTTTTTTCACTTAGGGAAATGATATTAACTTTTCATAAAATCTAAATTTCTCTGGCAGCCTCAATAAATCTCAATATATCTCAAACTCAAATAATTAAATTTTCTTAATGAAGAGTCTGTTTTTGTTGTTAAGGCAGCAAAGCACAGACTGAGAGAATTCTTTAGAAGACATTTCAGAGATTTTTGACTAACTGCATGAGGTGACACTGTCTTTAGCTGACCTCATATTTTCTCTTGATCTCTTCATCTTCATGTTCTGGTGCTTGGAAATTACTTTACATTTCTGTAACTCACGGGACATTAATCTCATTGCACTTCTGCTGAAGTCAATCAGGAACATATTATGCTTCTGCAAAAGAATATAAATAACACAATCCACCCACAAGCATTTCTTTATGCAAAATATGTTCTTCCTTACCTAGTGGCTTATCAGCTAGTAAAAAATTGTAATATTTATTTATGACAATTAGAATACGTCTCAACTACAGAAGGAAACAGAGGTTGAACAGAAGTGTATTGTAATAAGTCTCGTAATTAACTGAAACTCTTCAAATTCTGCTCATAGTTGTATTGTATTATTTTCTTGCTGTAATTTGTAATGGTCCCTATATCTATATTTTTCCATAGACAAAATGCTTGTGATTGATTTAGTAATTATTTTGGGGTATAATTTTTGTACATTTTGTACATTCCTCATAGTTATGTAAATATCCAGCCTCTAAAACTGTTATGGCAACTTACAGTTTTTCTGAAAATTGTGGTATCATGATATAGCATTTAATGTTCTTTTGTTTCTAAATCAACTAGAGCCATTATTTTTAATGTGAACTAATATGGTGACAATATTAAGTACAGTAATATTTCAACCCTTTTAATCATTAGAATAATATAATTCTATATTTTTTTATAAACAATTATATTGCAGAACCATAATATTCAATTTCAAGCAAGAATGATTTACAGAATAATAGAACATAGAAGGATGAGTAATCACAGCCATCTTTCACGTGAACATTTGAAGTGACACTGATTACAGAGGCAGACTCTTTCTCATAAACTTTCCTAAAGAAGATGCAATGAATTATGTGTCATTGTGGTTCATAAGATTTGGGGACTTAGATATCTAGCTTGAACTCACACACCATTGCCAAGGGCATCTTGTAGTTGTCATGGTGCAAAATAGCTTACTTAGGAGAGCAATTTGGTTCTTATGTGAACTCAAGATCTCCTAAGTACTTGCCTTTTTCTGTTGGCCGTAAATAAGGCATTGAACAGTTGTACTCCTAGGCAGGAATCTCAGCAAAGCACCGACACTTGGAAAAACTGGAACATGCAGACTACATCTGTTTCTCCTTTAAAGTATTTTGCAATTGTACAAAGTAAAACTTCTATATTGAGTGCTGTCCTGAGGATATAGATAAAAATGTATTTCTAGGAAAAAACTAAGGCTTATTAGAGGAAATATTAACAGCATGAAGAGTATGTAAAACATTTCCAATAAACCTAGACTAAAATGGAGACTCTTCTTGCTATCCATTTCTGAATTTACAGACCAAAGAATGGAAAGATGCTTTTTAAGTATAATCTATTTTCATGCCTTTATTTGGGAATNTATCCAATCTAAACCTCCCCTGTCCAACTTGAGACCTTTTCCTTTCCTCCCTTCACTTGTTACCTTGTATCTGTATGTACATTTTGGAAATCTAGAGCTGTAAAAGGTAGTCTCTGGAGCAGCACCAGAGACTACCTGTGTCATGGTCCTCTTGACAACTTTCGCAGCCTATGATTACCTAAGAAACATGTTATTGAACCAGCACTGTGGAAGGATTGTGTGAAAGTTAGGAGAAAAATGGAGGATTCCTTTTTAAAAGTCATGGACATTCATAAACACCAAGAATAGGCAGAGGATATGTGGGAATCAATTCAGCAGGAGTTTAATTTTCATCTGTGTGTAGGTGTTTTTGGACTGAAGGAGGAATACGTAATAATGGTTTTATAATCACAAGAAATTTGGCTGTAGGATGACATGCTGACAGGGCAATTCATTTCTGGTTTTACTCAGATAATTCACAAACATAAGCAATATGTTTACATGCACAATAAAAACAGAAAGCACATTTTTCCCAATATAGTTTGAGAATAAATAAATGTATACAATGTACAATGTTAATTATAGTTTTACAGCATGCATCACACTTAAAATAGCTACTATTCCTGTTTCATTAGAACAATAATCATTCATGTGCAGAATTTAATTGACAGAAAAGTAGTAGAACTATTCTTATGGGATATTTTTGAAAGGTATTTTTGAAATCACATAGTACTGAAAAGGTTAACATATGCTGAAATATAGGATGTGGTACAATGATAATTTTATCATTCTTTACCCACTTTAGCTAAAGGGTACACATGCTAAAATCTAAAAAAAATTGAAACGGAGTTTTATAAAACTCAGAACGAAGTAATTGTTATTGTTTGGCTTCTTCCTGTAATAAGAAATCAAAACAGAGGTGTAGCTGATCTTGTGGGGTTTTATTAAATCAATGCAGAATGGGATTTTTGATGTTAATAAATTATAGAAGACTGTCGAAGTTGTACAATGCAAGTAGACTTCTGCCAGCTGCATCTGAGGTGGGTGTTTCCTGGTCTTGTAGGGGTTGTGTTTAATGCTGGAAAAATAGCCCTGACAAAACATTCCATTTCAGAGATGGATCTGTTTGGCAAGAGTGTGTGACTACCTCTGGAAAATTTTGAATGAACAACTGCCCTAAACCCGTTACTGATTGACATCCACATCTTTACTCATCCACAAAAACAATGAAATTGTCTTGCAGGACATGATCCAAGGGTCAAAGACCAAGGTGAGGTGCATCTCACTCATCAGCAGGGAGGTAACCTGACAGTGTATCAGTGAGGTGAGACATAGGTAACTGGGTGAAAAAGACCAATGGGATTACCTGAGGTCTGGTCAACTGTCAGACTCACAGAAATTGTGGTTTGAGATTCAGAAAGATATGAAATTAGTGCTGTGCTATTTGAAATAAAAAAACCCCTCCCCATAACTGCCTTTTATCTTCTCAGAGGCTAAAACTTCATTGGTTACAAATACATTACAGTAGGATTCTTTCTCTTGCTTGGGAAACTCAGAAATGACAGAGCTTGAGGTGGATTGTCTGGGTTTACGTGGAAGTGAGGAACAACTTGGGTTGTTCTGGAAGCACAGAAGTTGCTTCCACAGTGTTGCTCTGCAGGAAAGGTGCTGGAGGTACAGTGTATGCCAGGGTGTTTTCTATAGATACAGGTTTTGGGACGTGAAATACAATCATGAAATCTACTTTCAGTATGTCTCAGTCTAACACTGAATGGAACTGATAAGGGCTGATAAGTTTATATGCCCTGAATAAATTACTGTTTTGGAAGTATTGTCAACCCTCGGGCCTCAGCCCAGAAAGGTTCAGTCTGGAACATCAGCACTTTCAGTGGCAATGATGAACTCCTTCCAGCCTATGTGAGGCACCATTGCCTGGCTAACAGGCAATAAAACCAATTGATAAGGAAGGATGCCTTACATTATGTGCAGAATAAGAGACATTGAGCATAAAATTACGTCAAGCAGACATCTCACCAGAATCAGAGTTTCAGAAGGTAAATGAGCCTAAGAAAGCCCTAAAGAAGTGAAAGAGATGTATGGGTAAACATACAGCCTGTCTAAGTCAGGTTACTTAGTGTCTGGGATGCTCTCTGAAGGTGTCTCTTTTTCTACTGACTCCATGAAGATATTTGCATGACTACACTCCTAAACTAGGCCCCTGAACTGCCTAATTGCCTGTGGGATCAGTCAGACATCACTGTAGCTTTAAGTTAACTTTGCATATGTTTCTAATACAGAGTTGTTGTGATAATCACCTATACAGGATCTTCCTAAGCATACTTCAGAAACCTTTTTCAAGGATTCATCTTCTCTTTGCATCCTCTGGTCAGCTCAGAAGTCTGGGGATCATTTTCTTCAGACTTTTTTCACTTAGGGAAATTATATTAGCTTTTCATAAAATCTAAATTTCTCTGGCAGCCTCAATAAATCTCAATATATCTCAAACTCAAATAATTAAATTTTCTTAATGAAGAGTCTGTTTTTGTTGTTAAGGCAGCAAAGCACAGACTGAGAGAATTCTTTAGAAGACATTTCAGAGATTTTTGACTAACTGCATGAGGTGACACTGTCTTTAGCTGACCTCATATTTTCTCTTGATCTCTTCATCTTCATGTTCTGGTGCTTGGAAATTACTTTACATTTCTGTAACTCACGGGACATTAATCTCATTGCACTTCTGCTGAAGTCAATCAGGAACATATTATGCTTCTGCAAAAGAATATAAATAACACAATCCACCCACAAGCATTTCTTTATGCAAAATATGTTCTTCCTTACCTAGTGGCTTATCAGCTAGTAAAAAATTGTAATATTTATTTATGACAATTAAAATATGTCTCAACTACAGAAGGAAACAGAGGTTGAACAGAAGTGTATTGTAATAAGTCTCGTAATTAACTGAAACTCTTCAAATTCTGCTCATAGTTGTATTGTATTATTTTCTTGCTGTAATTTGTAATGGTCCCTATATCTATATTTTTCCATAGACAAAATGCTTGTGATTGATTTAGTAATTATTTTGGGGTATAATTTTTGTACATTTTGTACATTCCTCATAGTTATGTAAATATCCAGCCTCTAAAACTGTTATGGCAACTTACAGTTTTTCTGAAAATTGTGGTATCATGATATAGCATTTAATGTTCTTTTGTTTCTAACTCAACTAGAGCCATTATTTTTAATGTGAAGTAATATGGTGACAATATTAAGTACGGTAATATTTCAACCTTTTTAATCATTAGAATAATATAATTCTATACTTTTTTATAAACAATTATATTGCAGAACCATAATATTCAATTTCAAGCAAGAATGATTTACAGAATAATAGAACATAGAAGGATGAGTAATCACAGCCATCTTTCACGTGAACATTTGAAGTGACACTGATTACAGAGGCAGACTCTTTCTCATAAACTTTCCTAAAGAAGATGCAATGAATTATGTGTCGTTGTGGTTCATAAGATTTGGGGACTTAGATATCTAGCTTGAACTCACACACCATTGCCAAGGGCATCTTGTAGTTGTCGTGGTGCAAAATAGCTTACTTAGGAGAGCAATTTGGTTCTTATGTGAACTCAAGATCTCCTAAGTACTTGCCTTTTTCTGTTGCCCATAGATAAGGCATTGAACAGTTGTACTCCTAGGCAGGAATCTCAGCAAAGCACCGACACTTGGAAAAACTGGAACATGCAGACTACATCTGTTTCTCCTTTAAAGTATTTTGCAATTGTACAAAGTAAAACTTCTATATTGAGTGCTGTCCTGAGGATATAGATAAAAATGTATTTCTAGGAAAAAACTAAGGCTTATTAGAGGAAATATTAACAGCATGAAGAGTATGTAAAACATTTCCAATAAACCTAGACTAAAATGGAGACTCTTCTTGCTATCCATTTCTGAATTTACAGACCAAAGAATGGAAAGATGCTTTTTAAGTATAATCTATTTTCATGCCTTTATTTGGGAATAAATCTCTATTCAAAGCCATTAGTGGATTCGATTCTACTATAGGAAAGACCTTTAAAGTATTTTTTTCAGTAGGCAACTAGAAAGCTTGATCTTCATAAAGCCCAGATGGGAGTAATTTATAAGATATTTTTGACAAAGAAGTCCTGGCTTTCAGCAGGTTTTGTAAAGTTTGGAATTCCTTCATTTTATGCCCAGTGAATATTTTCCATAAGTATCACTTTTACTGCCATTATTCCTAGATCTTCCAACTTCCTTTCCTTGTGATTTTCCAGAAAATTATTTTCAAGACCCCTTGGAAGGAGGAGGCATACTGTAGACANCTTTCTCATAAACTTTCCTAAAGAAGATGCAATGAATTATGTGTCATTGTGGTTCATAAGATTTGGGGACTTAGATATCTAGCTTGAACTCACACACCATTGCCAAGGGCATCTTGTAGTTGTCATGGTGCAAAATAGCTTACTTAGGAGAGCAATTTGGTTCTTATGTGAACTCAAGATCTCCTAAGTACTTGCCTTTTTCTGTTGGCCGTAAATAAGGCATTGAACAGTTGTACTCCTAGGCAGGAATCTCAGCAAAGCACCGACACTTGGAAAAACTGGAACATGCAGACTACATCTGTTTCTCCTTTAAAGTATTTTGCAATTGTACAAAGTAAAACTTCTATATTGAGTGCTGTCCTGAGGATATAGATAAAAATGTATTTCTAGGAAAAAACTAAGGCTTATTAGAGGAAATATTAACAGCATGAAGAGTATGTAAAACATTTCCAATAAACCTAGACTAAAATGGAGACTCTTCTTGCTATCCATTTCTGAATTTACAGACCAAAGAATGGAAAGATGCTTTTTAAGTATAATCTATTTTCATGCCTTTATTTGGGAATAAATCTCTATTCAAAGCCATTAGTGGATTCGATTCTACTATAGGAAAGACCTTTAAAGTATTTTTTTCAGTAGGCAACTAGAAAGCTTGATCTTCATAAAGCCCAGATGGGAGTAATTTATAAGATATTTTTGACAAAGGAGTCCTGGCTTTCAGCAGGTTTGGTAAAGATTGGAATTCCTTCATTTTGTGCTCAATGAAAATTTTCCATAAATATCACATTTACTGCCATTATTCCTAGATCTTCCAACTTCCTTTCCTTGTGATTTTCCAGAAAATTATTTTCAAGACCCCTTGGAAGGAGGAGGCATACTGTAGACAGCACTGCACAAAATACAATCTTGCCAGCTGATTTCTCTAAATACATTGGTTTGGTACTATTTTTCATATGATGGAGCAACTCCCAGGCTTTGGAAAATCATATTCAGTTTCTTTACCTCAGTGGAGAGGACAATGCCCTGGTCACCAGGCCGTGGGCTGCTTCAAGCTGAGGGTGAATTTGAGGGTGTCAGTCCACACCTTGTCTGTCAAGGAAGAGCCACTGTGAAAAAAACCCTGAATCACTATTTATTGTTCCAGAGAAAGAAAACTTACAAGGGTATTTGTAATTCTAAGACACATTGGAGCTTATTTATGAGGGTACCTCCAGAGTCTTGTGCTTCTTTCAGGAGGGATGAGGATTTACTCATCTGGGCATAGAATAGATTTACATTACCTCTCAATTTGTCAATACGTGCAGTTCACCTTTGTAGAAATGAATCTGCTCCCAGGCATTGCCTGTGGATCCTATGACTATGTCTATTCTGATCAAACTCTAGTCTCAACATGGAGTTGCACTGATTTTCATAGGATCATAGGGTGGTTTGGCTTGGAAGGGACCTTAAATATCATCCAGTTCCAATATCCCTGCTATAGGCAGTTACACCTTCCACTGATTCATATTTCTCGAAGCCTCATCCAACCTGAACTTGAACTCTACCACAAAACAAACACCTACAACTTCTCTGGGCAGCCAGAGAAGTTTCTCTTATTTGCTTTGCTTGGGACTAGGCCCTCTTACAGTAAGCTAGTTTGAACAGTCCAAGTTGAGTGAGCGAGCTAACATTAGAGGCAGGCAGGGATCCAGTGCTTAAATTTGCTTTCTGTGACTCTTTAATTGAGTAGGGTAGGTGCAATCTGTGAGCTTAACTGGAGTCTGAGTTCTACTACAGGTACATCACTGCTTTCACGTGTTAAGCCCCACTGAAGACTACAGGACACCTGTATCCCACAAGGCTTATAACCTTGATAAAGAACTGTCATGAGTCAGCATCAATCAAATTGAATTCTTTTAGGTGACAGGCAATAGGAAGAACATTACCACAATAATGAGAAAAGAAGGGGAAAAAAAAAAGGTCCGGAAAGGAGAATTATTAGAAATCTTCCCTCTGTAATGCTAAAGTTCAAAGTAAATCTGCTCAATGGTATTGCTTCTTTGAGAGGAGCTGCCTGGATAAAAACACATTCCTCATTGATAGTCAGATCATTGAGACTGAAAAAGGAGACACTATTGAAAAAGTGCCTTCAAACTGGCTTTGTTTGGCAGCTGAGTGAGTTGTGGGAGCCCTGAAGCTATACCAGCAGCTTCCCGCCTGCCACTCCTGAAAATGCTTTAGATAGTGTGAGCAATAACCACTACTCTATGGGAAACTCCAGAGTAATGGTTTATATTGATTATATGCTAACAGCAGGGAGAAGCTTGATGTGGACTTAGAGAAGCTGAGCATGTGAGCTGAATATCCTTTTCTAATAACAAACATGATATAATACCAAATCTAGGACACTACACCATCCTGTCAGATAAAAGGGGTTTCAAATTACATTCACGCTCCACGCTCTGAAAAGCCTGAAATGATTACTGATTTTCTTGTAAGTCAGATTAATTCCATTAAAGTCAACTCCAAATCAGATCAATGGGATTTGTATTTGAAATTTCACATTTGCCAGGTGGCAACTCAACTGATTTGAATTATTGTTCTCCTTTTGGGGTTGAACCAAATAATTTTCATACATGTGATTTAGATTATGTATTTAAAAAAAACCCAAACTCAACACACTAACAAATCAAGCAAATCAACGTGAACTTAGAATAGACTTCACAAGGATATAGTAAAATGAATTGAATTCTGGTTGACAAGTACAGTTTGGTGACTAAATCTTCCAGTAGCTGTGGGTACTGTCACAAGGGACAATCTTCTTGCTCGACAGAGAACAGAAAGTTTCCCAGGGAGTTCATAGGGTTATGAGCATTAATGTGAATGCAAAGTTCAGATTTTTGTAACTAATAATTCTTAGTATTTCTGAGAATCAGTTGCATAAGCTNTTTTTTTTTGTTTTTGCTGATATCAGCCATTGCTTTATTGCATTTGGTAACAGTAATGGTACCTGAGTGTAAATCTTGTAGCAAATCTTTTGGTGAGTTTGGTGGGTTTTGTTTTGTTTTAAGGTTTCTGGTATGCTTTTCACTGGTGTTTTTTTTATAGCTTTCTCCTCGCTTTGAACATAGCGTGCCTGGTGCTTTCCTGTTTAATAGTTCTAGCTGCAATTCTTCTGCCAAGTCTGCTAGAAAGAGAGGAACCAGATTTAACTCTCCCTCAGAAGGAATCATCTCAATATTTGGAAAAACCCTTGGAAACTATGTGATGGGGAAGCTGCAGTAGGAATCCCCTTAATGGATGTGTTCCAAGGCTGGGCTGCCCTTACAAATTATTCTTACTCACAAGCATCAAGTGCAAGAGACTAAGAAAATATTTGAAAACAGAGAATAAACTATGGAAAAAAACCACTGTAATAATACTTAATAAGAACTGAGGAGCACTCACTTCATTTCTCATTTAGTGCTATGTTACTAACAATATTAAGTCCACTATTCCCCTCCTCCACTTCATCCGACTGAGGACTGTTGAAACACAGTAATTCAGCAGCTCCATCATCTGGTTGCATGAAGCTTTGGGGAAGCTACTTCAAGTGAGTACACTTGTGTTGCCAAGAGCAGAGGCTATCAGCTTCCTGCTGCTTTGTTTAACCTCAGATCAAGCAATTTTGGCTCTGCTCTCCACCCCAGGACGTCTGCTTATTTTGAAGCAGCCTCTACACTCTTTCAGCTTGTATAACACAGTCAAAATCCCTCACTAGAATACATGCCCCTTAGGAATGGTTTAAGGTCATAAAGAGTCCTTAACTGAGTGCTTGACACTAGGCAGAACCATGTCCTCAACAGCAACTTCCTCAGACCTATCCACTCATCTCATCCAGCAGCTCCATATTGTGTCTCCTCATCATGCTAGTTGACCTACATATCCTAGCCACGTGTGTCCCCTGTCCTTTCATTTTCTGGCATTACTTTAAGTATTTTATTTTTCACTAACTCAAAAAATAACTGCATTTTAACTCAACTAAAATGTGAATGATCCCAGCGAGTAACTTCAGTAAGTTCTTCTTGTTGATTTTCCTCTAAGCCTATCTGATGTTGCCAAGAAACTCTAGCCTGGAGGCTTTTGATGCTATACATGAGTAAGTATTGCTTTTTTTATGGATCAGATTCTCACACACATATTATGAACTTTTAATTATTATCATAGTACTTAATTATACCAGATCACTGAACAAGTTTGTTCTCCAGGTACAACTACACTTGCGTACAGTGGTTCAGAAATAGAATCATAGAATAACCAGGTTGGAAGAGACCCACTGGATCATTGAGTCTAACCATAATCTCTGGCTCTGCCCCCACATCTGTCTCAGAATTCAGCTGCTGCTCCCCAACTATATCATATAAAAATTTCTGTTCCTCTGCAAGGACACAGCAGACCATGCCTTCCCTTGATCTCCTGAGCAGAGTCTGCTTGCAATTCCATGGTCATGAAGCTACATCCATGTTCCCTCATAGCAAAGGGACATAGTGTGCTGGTCATTCCTTGAGAGGGCAACTGATGACTGGCTCAATTCCTTTTAATGCTTTCTGGATCTCATTGAGTGAAACAGTCTTGTTTTGGATTTAGGAAGATGAACATGGGAGCAAAGCTAAGATAAGTGACAACACATTAAAGCCTACTGCTCCTATCAGTCAGCTATATAGCAAAGATGCCTGGCAGCTTAACTGTCTTTTCACTAATTACTTAGATTTCTTATTCCCTGTCTAGGACCTACATTTAGATGCAATCCTGGGATGCAGGTAGGTTCTCTGTAGATTTCTAGTGAGCTCTCAGGCACCTGTGAGTAGGGTGCCTGAGAGAAATGTTGTGAAATCAGTAGAAAAACACTTTCCATAGCTTTAGAGTTAGAAGTGATAGAGTGCCTTTTTCTCAGTCTTTCTTAAAATGCTGATCTCTGTTAAAAAAAAGAGTAACAAGTGAAACTTTCAAAAGCTTGCAAATGATTAAAACAAGAGGCCTCTCACTGGGCTTCTGATATTCCTAATTATAAGAATCTCTGTCATCTCATATTGTAAAATACATCATTGCTAACAGGAGATCTGAAAGCTTATGGCTTAAAAGTGAGTGAATACAAATCTAAAGCTTGCCAAAGACACAGTAGTTTCTTTTTTCTAGGAGTCCCTGATGAGCATTCATAGCCTGCAGGGAAATCGTTGTGTCTGTGGCTTTAAGCTAGGGTTAAATTACTTTTTAAAAAAATTTTGCTTAGTTCACTGAAAAATACATTATTGCTTGCTTAGAATAGGTGGGGATAAAATTTGCAAGATATATATTGTTTTTATTTTGAACAAGGAAGGAGGGATCCCAGACTATGCACTGTCAGCAACATCCCTTCCAAACCTATCTCTGTCTGGGAAGATTTTGATGTGCTCACCCAAGTTAGGGGATACCCTTGATTCAATCCCCTTGATATTTTGGTTGGTAAGAACCTAACCCTCCTACCACCTTGGTAAACCATGATGTTTTTTTTCAAGGGAAGGAAGTATAATAGATGTTGGAGTCAACCTGTGGCTCTATGATAAAATCCACTTCCTTTGCTGGATCTCTGACTCAATGCCACACATCACCTCACTCCCCAGATCCTAGAGCAGCATTTTAAGCCCACTGGTCCTTTATGTGCTGCTCCTAACTGCAAACAATCTCAGTCCATGCAATATATGCTTCAAATATTGCTTTTTACAGTCAGAACGGGTTAGAAATAGCAACCGTTAGAATATTTGCGGTTTGGCATATGGTGAGTTTTGCTCAGAACTTTCCAATGATGTTCCATACTGCACAAAGTCATAAAATTATTACTGAGACATTGACTGAATGGCACAACAGTGGGTAATCACCTGGAAATAAAGCCTGTCCCTGTCTCCAGCAAATATTTAAATAGGAAGCAATCTATGAAAGTTGTTAATAATAATCTTTTTCCACGACATGGAATGCTGAAGCAGATCATGCTTTGGGACCACTGTTTGCCACAAAGGTAAAGAAACTGGGCAAGAGCCTTACCTGGGTGTCAAGATGCTGCTTAAAGGGGAGATGGACTTGGTATGAAGTTTAAAGCAAATGGAAAAAAAGACTCGGATGACACTTCAGTTCTCAAAGTAACAATAAAGGAGAAAAACCCCTAAAGAAATCTTTAAATAAGCAAAAATGAAGAATTATTGTTTTCAAATGAAAAGTGGCTTTGCCACTTACCCTCACATACAGCAAATGCCAGGATTTCTCACTATTTTGGGTTTCTTTTGTGCTAAAGGCAGTGGAATCAATATATTCTTTTCAATGTATTCCCCAGGTGTAATTGAAGTATAATTGCATTTTATGAGGTATTTGGATTTTTAAATTTATTTTGTTTTAAGACACTAGTACTTTGTAAAAAAAAGTAGTGAAGTCACTGAGGTTTATCCTTTTAAATTACTTTTACAGACTTCAGTGGAGAAAGTCTTTTTATTCTTTGCTCCTAATATAAGGTAATAAAAACCCAATTCTTGTATTTTCTAGTTCTCATTTGTTAACCACTGAGACAGTGTCATTTCTGATTGTGGATAATTATGGAGCTGACACAGATGCTTGAGCAAACAATGTGTTGAGCAAAATATAAGCAGAGAAGTTCTATAATAGGTACATGTCAAGCCCTCAACTGAGAGCTGGTACAAAACACTCAGATACTTTCTGCAGTCACTGGAGACATTTTTGCATCACATCTATTTAGATGAGCATCTAATAATTTTTTTCCCCCCAAAGTAGAATAGGATAAACTATTTTAGTTGGGAGGGACCTACAGTGACCATCTAGTCAAACTGCCCGACAACTTAGGGCTGAACAAAAGTTAAAATGTGGCATTAAGGGCATTGTCCAAATTCCTCTGAAACACTGTCAGGCTGAAGATTTTCAGGGTACGAGTCTGATGCCTGTGCATACTTAAACAGAATAAGGTAAAAATATACACAATTGCAAGGAAAGAAAAATTCTCTTGGGTTTTATCTTTCATTTCCAATTTTTGGCCAAATAGCTCACACTGTATAAATATTTTGCTAATACAATGCTGTATAACCTCATCTATGGATTCTTGCTAACGGACGTTCCCTCTATATAATAGAGTGTCAGATATGATAAGTTTCAAGGTGTTTCCTTCACCTGAGAATAACACTGTAGGCCACTCTATTTCCCCTTGTGGTGCCCTGCAGAGCAATATTTTACTGTAACCTTGTCTCAAACATGCATACAAATGTAGAAGAAATAAACAGAGATTTGGGAATGCACAAGAAAAAATACTAAAAGCGGTGAAAACCTCTATATGAAGGCAATCTGAAGAATATCATTAAAGTAAAGAAGAAACCCTTAAGATCTCATAACAAAAATAAATTTTACAGAAAGTGTTGCAATTATTCTCTGCTGATATATAAAGGGCTAGGGAATTCCAGCAGAGTTGGTAAATGAGATATTTATAACTTATCTTTTTTCACAGAACAATCAATGTGCGAAATTAATCTCCTCTGCCTCTCTCTGATATAATCGGGTTAGTTCAGTTTAGAAAAAGGACAAAATATACACACAGATAATAAAAAATGAAATGTTGCTGTGAAAAGCCTGAGTTGCATGCCCTAGTGCACAGACTCAACACTGGGTAGCAGTTTAAAAATTATCCAGGGGAAGGCTGCTGTATAACTAGCTGTTATGGGGATTCAACTAGAGTAGGAATTTTAATACTTTGCTGCTGTTCTGATCTAGCACAGCAATTTTTATGCATAAGGTCATATTTTGTTGCCCAGAGAGAGACACAATGGGGACAAAGGGTCAGACATATACCTGAATTGATGGTAGTTCATTCTGAGACAGAGGCAAGGAATTATTTTTGCACAGCTTTTGCAAAACATAGATCTTGTACACTCTGATCTTCCTGCAGAGGCCCAGAGTCTCTTTCAAAAGGTTTGTTAGACCCAGCAGGGTTGCCTCTGATTCATGCAAGTAGAGGCAAAATGCAAACAAGCCAAGGGCTGTCATCGGATGGTTTTTACACAAATGGCTCTGGAGGTTTGCAGGGGTTACCTCAGGTTCCCACGACTCTTTATTGGTTTTGGCTGTAGGAACCTATCCAACGGCTGAGCTGGCAAAGCAGAGTCCTAGAGCACCTCACCCTGGAACTCAGTGAAATTTCCAGGCTTACTTCACAGGGTCTAACAGTCTCACTCAAAATTTAACAAACTAAAGGATATAAAATAAAATAAAAGCAAAACAAAAAGCAGAGAGAAAACTATATACAACACCACTAATTTAACCTAGTTTGTATAAAGAGACGTCCTATGTTGGTCTAGTTTATATACTGTCATTTGTATACTGTTTATATACTGTTTGTATAAAGTCATAGTTTAAACACTGTCATTTACTGCAATAAGCAAGTTAAGTAAAATCCACACAGCTTTATTTGTGAATATTAACAAATTTTTTTGAGATCACTGATTTAATTTATCTGTATAATATACAGTGGATGGGTATATTATTGGGAGTACACTTGTGTCTACATGGTTTAGAAATGATTTTGGGGAATTCAGGAGCACTTATGCACTAAGTTGCAGTGGTCATATAAGGGTTATAAGGACCCAGCTGTCTTCTGATTATACTTCATAATCAATTAAGGTGGTTGCCAGATTTTCATCAAAACAATTCTGCAGAAATTTAAAAAGCAGTGAGTGATGAAGATTTTACCACAGCCCTTGATTTGTAGTTGCAGTGTTAAGTTGTTCCTCTGAGGTAGAAATCAGCATTTTGCTTCTAATAATTATATCATTATCAAGATTAATAATTACACTGTGATGCTCTATACTAGTCAGTCTCTGGATTTTCTTTTTTTTTTTTTTGTGGTGTTCAGTGGAAGAATGTATTTGTAAGAATCAGCCTATTTTTGTAATACAAATAGACGATGCTCATTAATAGAGGCTGAATTTCAGCTTTTGCTCTGATCCCCTCCTTACTCATGGCTCTCAAAATGTCACTAGCATGCAACTTGATCAAATCAGTTACTTCAGAACTGGAATTTCCCATGCTTGGGGCTGAGCTCTGTTACAGTAGTCCATGGGGAGTAACAGCCGCATCACAGAGAATCATAGAATCATTATGGTCTCTAATATCATCCAGTCCAAGCATCATCACAATACCAGTATGCCTAGTAATCCTTGTCCTGAAGTGCCATATCTACATGCTTTTTGAACACCTCCTGTACTGGGAACTCTACCACTCCCCTGAGCAGTCTGTTCCAATGCTTCACTACTCTTTCAGTAAAGAAAATTTTCCTAATAGCCAATCTAAGCCTCCCCTGGTACAACTATAGCCATTTCCTCTCATCCTGTCACTTGTTACCTGAAGAGACCACCATCCACCTCACTAAAACCTCCTTCAGAGCAATAAAGTCACTCCTCAGCCTCCTCTTCTCCAGGTTGAACAATCCCAGTTCTTTCAGCCACTCCTCATAAGACCTGTGCTCCATCCCCTTCATCAGCTTTGTTGCCCTTCTCTGGACATGCTCCAGAAGCTTGATATCTTCCTTGTGCTGAGTGACCCGAAACTGAACACAATATTCAAGGTGCAGCCTCACCAGCACCAAACACAGGGACATGATCACTTCCTTAGTACTCTTGACTGCATCATTTATTGATACAAGCCAGAAGATACACTGTAAGATGATAGAAGAAACCCTTTCCCAATAGCGGATTGACACCATCCACTAGCAGATTGACTCCCGAAGGATGGAGGCTAAGCTATAGAACTTTTGTTGAAATGGGAGTGCAGGTCCCTGGGAAGCTGCTGGCATAAGTAAACTGGTTACCGGGTATATATCGTCCATATTTTATCTGACATTATTATAACTGGAAAACTGCAATGTGAGTTGAGTCTCAATCTTTCACTCCAGAAGAGAACTATTTGTTTCAGAAACGTATTTGTATGCTACTTTGGTAGCTTATGGTCTTGTTTTAAGAAATGTATTGGCATTTCTTGGGATGGAAGATGCAATACAAACATGACTGATAGAGAGAATTGCTCATCAAAGTGTGGAACCAGAGGAAGAATAATTTGGTGTTCTTATATCAATGTATGAGATTTTCAGGTACTTCCAGAAGAACATAGTCCGTCGGTTTAGATGGCCAACATCAAACTCTCAGGTTTTCAATCATCTAAATTGTTCCCCAAACACTTCTTTGTAGATTTCCTTTCTTAATTCTTAGATAGTTCTAGGAAGGAAAAAAAAAAAGACATTAAATATTTTTTCTTATCTGCTCATTTTTGTCTGATAAACAGAGAAAAGTTGAAGTTGCATGAAAAGATTACTTCAATCTTTTATAAGAATCTTTGTAAGGAAGAGAAACTTTTTGTCATCATTGGGAACCTTGTATTAAAAGAAAGATGGTTCAGTAAGATAAGAATTTACCTCTATAAAACAAGCCTAGACCTGTGGCTGGTTGGGTAATGGGACATGTCAATCACCAGTGGTTCAGATCATATCGTGCATATTTCACAAGTTATACAGGGGAAAAAATCCATAGTATTGAGGAAACCTACAACAAAAATCTGCTTCAAGTAAATGCTTCAGTTGCCAGGATTTTATATTTCTAAGTGATTTGGAAAAATAAAACAATCTTTTAGCAGTTAATCAAAGAAGTTATTAAAGTCTTTTAAATTTGAAGCTCAGTTTATCAAAAATATTTTCTAGGTATAAGCTACTCATTATTAAATGTGTCAACCAAATGCTGGTTGTGATCACTCAGTTCCAGATATTCTTGGAACAGACTTAATGGATTTTTTTTAATGCAGAACTCTGTGAATTTCTTATTCCTTCCGATTACAATAACAACACTGAAATGAAAAAAAATTGGCATAGCTCTTTCCTTCTATTTTTGTAGACAAAGTTACCAGGTTAATGTGTTAGGATTGATGCTACAAAGACATAGCTCATAAAACCATCAGATTTTTTCCTCTCACCACATGCTCTTTGACTCCCAGTAGCGTGAAATTATCTTTGTGCATCTTTGGGAAATACTGGTTTTGATGTTAGGAAAGCCTCTGGAAACTCTGGACATTTGTGATCAAAATGTTACCAGTTGGGTGCTTTTCAGAAATTCTCTGCAGGTCATATTCAGAGAATTGATTTTACACCTGGGTTATTACCTCCCATTCATTGGCTTGATCCTGTTCCCCTCTAAATGCTGTATGTGATCTCTTCAAAGGCCTGCAAACTTGCTATCTCTGTTACTGAAAATACCAAGAATTAGGTGAAGATTTAAGCTCTGTGAATATTCACCACAATGAGAAAAGGTATTTTTTATCCCAGTGTACTTTGAATTTAAAGTACATTGAATATATATATTTCTCTATATGTACTCAGCCTTCCTCCCTCTCCCCCCACACCTTTTCTATGTATTGTGGACATTTGCACACATTAAATTTTTTTTAAATAGACACATCTAAGAATATTTCAGTGAAAAGATTTTTTTTGCAAAATTGTGTTTGGGAAGGCTCTTTAATAGCCACACAGCTGTACTGTGGAGAATAATTCTGGTAACTATGACAAACCCTAGAAAGTTTACATTTTAAAGATATCTAGTGTACTTTACACAACCCAATGAACATATATGTTAGACCATAAACCTATCTTGGAGGTTGAATATTAATTTTCAAAGGTGATTATTGTATTGATCAGCAAAAAAATAATTATTGCTGCTTCTTCAGCTTTTCCGAAAGATATATACCTTATGATTTAATAACTGCTCTCCATTTCCATTTAACATTTGGTGCACGAGAACAGTAATGAGCAGGTAATATGTTGCAATCAATGCCATACGTTGCTTGCATTTGGAACTGCCTGCACTGTACAGCTCAGCATCAGGTAGAGATTTGCGTTGCCTCTGTCTACACAGCACTGCTAGGAACAGACAGAGAGACTAGCCTGAGCTACAAAAACAGCAGATGAAAACTAGCCCAGATATAACCATTCATTCCTGCTTCAAATTCCAGGCTTGTTATTTCCAGAAATACCAGTTCAAGGTATCTATGCATGGTGTAGTATTGTATAGAGTGGATGCATCCTGGATAAAAATCCATTGGAGAATGTTAGCACATGCAACAGAAGACAGCCCTAAGCCATCACAAAATTAGCACAGCTTGGCTGCTTGCATTTCTTTTGGTTGTGAGTTGTGATAGAGGATATCATAGTCAGATTGGTCTTTGCTGATTGCGATCATTGTCTATTTCTTTTCTGAAAGGCAAAGTATGTTTTCTGATATTGAAGATGCTGGTGATAAATAATGACCATAATTGCATTTTAAGTTCTGGAAAGTGTGCTCCTATGCTTGGAATGCAATAGAATCATAGAACCATGCGATTATAGAATTATAGAATACTTTTGGTTGGAAGGGGCCTTTACAGATCATCAAGTCCCAACCCTCTGCAGGAGAAGGGACATCTTTAACTCAACTGGCTTGCCCAGAGCTCCATCCAACCTGATCTTGAACGTTTCCAGAGATGGGGCCTCCACTACCTCCCTGGGCAACCTGTACCAGTGCTTCACCACCCTCATTGTAAGAAATTTCTTCCTTACACCCAGTCTAAATCTTCCCTCCCTTAGTTTTAAACCGTTACTCCTTGTTCTATCACAATAGCCCTCACTAAAAGTCTATCGCCATCTTTCCTATGGGCCCCCTTTAGATACTGGAAAGCAACTATAAAGTCCCTCTGGAGCCTTCTCTTCTCCAGACTGAACAACCCCAACTTTGTCAGCCTGTTCTTGTATGGGAGATGCTCCAGCCCTCAGATAAATTTTCACGACCCTCCCCTAGACCCACTCTAACATCTCCACATCCTGCCTGTGTTGAATGCTCCAGAGCTGGACGCAGTACTCCAGGTGAGGTCTCACAAGATCAGAGTAGATGGGAAAAATCACTGCCCTCGACTTGCTGGTTATATTTCTTTTGATGCAGCCTGCGATACTGTTGGCTTTCTGGACTGTGAGAACACATTGCTGGCTCAATAGAATCATAGAATCACAGAATCATAGAATCACCAGGTTGGAAACGACCCACTGGATCATCGAGTCCAACCATTCCTATCAATCACCAAACCATGCCCCTCAGCACCTCATCCACCCGTCCCTTAAACACCTCCAGGGAAGGTGACTCAACCACCTCCCTGGGCAGCCTGTTCCAATGAACAGGACGTACTGTCCCAGTAAATAGGACGTTCCAGTGAATAGCCTGTTCCAGTGAATAGGATGTACTTTGGCTTAGGTAATGCATACAGCTACAAGACAGATGGCTCCTATCTTCCAGAATTAAAAATTGTACAAGGCCTTGAACCTGTGATCATTCTGAAATATGAGAACCATATTTTGTTTACCTCCACTGCAGGAAGCTTTGTTGAATGCATGTAAATTAGTGAGCAATGCTTAGGGTGAAAATACACTCCATTTAGGAAAGCCAAAGGAGCTTATGTATTAGAATATGCTTCAAGCTATGAGAAAGACACCATCTGTGGTTATCTAGTTCCTTTTCTTCACAACACTGTCCAGAGAGGCTAATGGCCTGTGCGACTACTGGTTCTGTAGGAGGGTAGAATAAATCAAATTAATTCACCACTTAATAAGACAAAAAGGAGGTATTTTGATCATTTTGACCAAAAAAATCCTCATTTTCCAAGAGAAAGAGGGGAGGCTGGAGGACTTCTGGGGAATCAAGAGATGAAAAGTAGTTGTGCTAAAATCAAAATTGTGTTCTGAGGAAGGAGATAGCAGGAAGCAGGTTGATTGCTGGCATTTAAATAAAGCTACTTGACTTTTATCAAATAAGGGGAAATGATTACTTGGCACTTACATTAATTGCTGAAGAGACATAGGAGACTCTCATTTTCAGCCTGAGCATGATGGGTTGCTTCATCAAGGGTGCAGAATAAATTTCACTTGTTCTAGAAAACTTATATATGAGAAAGAACTTTTTTTTTTTCCTTTGTGCATCTTAGATTGGAGCAGAACTTCACTGGCAGCAGTCTGGTGTAGTCTGCTAAACCTGGCTTTTAAAGACCAGAGTTGCTTCCCTAACTGGCCTTATCTGGCAAATCTTATCCCTGTAGTTACTGTCCTTTTTCTCAAGAAGTGTGTCTGTGTCAGCAAGAAGCCCCCTCCATATAAAACTACTCAAATCCGAGTGTTTTCCTTCCTTGGGAAGAATTTGAAGTTGGAGACAATCTACATTTTTGCAGTTCCCTTCCACACCTGTATTTCTTGAGCTGATCTGGAACCTGATGATGTTTGCTGGGCAGTATATTCCAGATGTGGCAACTTCATCCAACCAAATTTTGGCTTTTATTTTTTCCCTCTATATTTTTTTTTCTTTCTATGACAATGCGTCAAAGACTTACATCAAGATGGAAAACTGTCTGTAGAGTTCAGAATACATTACACTCCCAGCAGAGGAACTATAGGCGTGTGCTCAGTCAAAACTGTGTTCCTGTATCCATCTTAATTTCAGCTGTCTGCGAAACAGCGTATACGTCATGAGTTGACTTACTTCAATGCTTGACATAGTATAGACACTTAGGTAGCAAAAGCAGATTAAGAAAGTAAAGATTTAGCCAAATTTCCTGGTCTTTAACCCAGTGGCTCAAACTGAGAGATGAATCAGAAGCAGATCCTTGCAGCAGATGACAGAAATGATCAAAGCTGATCACTGCTGGCTAGAGTGATGTGGTTTGGCTGAGTTACTCATTGTAATGAGAAAAGCAGATAGGTAAAATTTTAGTAATAACTGAATTTAGAAAACATCTTTCCCTAGATATTTTTTTTTTTTTTGTCTCCAGAGAAATATAAAGTTCACTCTCCCACTGGACAATCATTAACAGAACTGGGAGGAAAACATTTTCTTTTCGCAGAAAGTTCCCATTCTGGATAGGGATTTAAATATACAAAACGCAAAAAAACGTTCATGAATCATCAGTCTAAAAATGTTCCTTGAATATAAATCAACACTTCTTTTGTTTTAATTTTCATTTTTCTTTTTCATTACTTTGCAAAATAAGTAATGCATGAATTGTTTGCTTGTTTGTTTTTTTTAAATATGACCCAGTATAATCTTAAAATGCCATTAAACTAAAAAACTTATTTGGAGGGATTTAGATATTAAAGCATTTTTATAAAGCATCTTATCTAAAAGGTTGCCTTTATTTAAATAGATTGCACCTTGACAAATTGACAATTTATAGCAAAATACATCTATAATATAAAGTTTCCTCTCACTTTTAATCACAGGTCTAGCAAGCACTCCTGTCTTAAATTATTAAAGTTAATTGTTGGACCATTGCATTTAATCTGCCTTTATACCAGTGAGAGCTCCTGTAAGCAGATGCAGATCACTGAATTCTCAGGGTCCAGTGTGAGAAATTAATGCAAGAAGGATATTAAAATATAGGAAAGCTATAGGCCTGCATGAAATTACTTCATTGCCCCTCTAAAATATTCTTAATTAGTTTTCTGTGACCCTAATCTTTGAACTGCAACAAGTCATTACAAAATTCTAATTATTCTTTAAGCCTCTGTGTAATGAAAAATCCTTTCTCGACCCACAGCTTCTAATATAATACTTTGCTACTCTGAAAGCATTGACTTATTTTAGAAAAAAAATGCCCATTATTTTATTCCTAACAAACTGTGCATATTGTAAAGAACCAGTTTGTCATCAGTTCTACAGAATCTTTATTGCAAACACATGCTTTCATGAGTTTATAGTTTGCTTTTAATGACACTACAATGATTTGGAATCATCTTTATAAAATCATTGAACCTTTTTTAAAGGATTCTTGTTAAAACACGGTATCTCAAGTGATTCATTAATTCCAAATGACACGATTTTGTTGTGGCCACACTATTATATGAATCTTTCCTTCTTCAGAGAAACTAGACCCTTTTCTATAATCTCACATGCTCTTTCTACTATTGATTTTTTCTTGTGGTTCCCACTGCTTTCCTTTGTTGTAGCACAGTAAATCTGACTTTTACCACTGCTCATGAAAGGCCACAGGCGGTGTTGTCCTAGCAATGCGGGTTCTCAGGGTTTTTTCTGCTTGCCTTGGCCTAAAATGGCCATCACTTGCTTCAATAATTGTCTGATTGTCAAATGACTTTTCCATGGCTGTTTGGAGTTTCATGTCTGGGAACACTGTATGTGGCAAAGGTCTGAAAACCTAGGTAGTTATGGTGGGACTAGTTAAAAAAATTCTGTGTTAAGCTGGGCTAAGGGTTGCTATTGGAGACATTTCAGACTTTATCTGGAAGGTGACCTTGTTAAGAAAACGTAACAGTAACTTCAGTCAGACACCAAGACTGAGGAAAATATTCCACTAACATGTACCTCTCTGACTGAGACTCCAGGGAGGTAAAGACATGGTGTAAAGCACATTCTGATGAAGGAAGAAGATTGGCACTGTCAACCCAACCCAAACAGACATTAGGAGGGTGAGCATAGTTCCAAGGGAAAGAAATAGATAATAGTAACTTTTATCATATAATAACCATAAGGATAGAATTTATAAGATTTTTCTGTATAATTTCATCTGAATGTATAGCATAAAAACTAGACTAATGATTTAGATAACCCCATTGTTAAAATACTAATGGGGCAAACAAAGAATTCTTAGTTCCATACATTCCTTTTTGCTTAGAACAAGACTTCGGGTATGTATTGCTAGTGGTTTGCTCCAGATACTTTTTGTTTCCTTTGGTTGAATGACCGTTACTACTTCCTGGAGTCAGTGTTTTCTCAAAGGTTTAGTTTTGCCTAAAAGATCAGAAATAAAGAATGAAAGCTTACTTCCTTACTTTTTCTATGTTCAGTGACCACAGTTTCCTTTATAAAATTCTAGCTAATAGAAGGCTGAAATGAGTGAATTCAGACTGCAGTATTTTATAGTCATAGAATCATAGGATCATAGAACAACCAGACTGGAAGAGACCCACCGGATCATTGANCCTCTTGTCCTGTCCCCTGTCACTTGGGAGAAGAGGCCATTACCCTTCTCTCTATAACCTCCTTTCAGGTAGTTGTAGAGAGCAATGAGGTCTCCCCTCAGGCTCCTCTTCTCCAGACTAAACAACCCCAGCTCTCTCAGCCATTCTTCATAAGGCCTGCTCTCCAACCCCCTCTCCAACTTTGTTGCTTTTCTTCTAAATTTTCTAATGAAATAAAATGCTACAATAATTTCTTACATATCTAATCTCACATATCCTTTTTAAGATGAAAGGGGGGAGATTTAGATTAGATATTAGGAAGACATGTTTTCCTGTGAGAGTGGTGAGGCACTGGCACATGTTGGTTAGAGAAGTCATGGGTGCCCCATCCTTGGAGGTGTTCAAGGCCAGATTGGATGAAGTTTTGAGCAACCTGTTCAAACGGAAGGTGTCCCTGCCCAGGGGAGGGTTGATGGAACTGGATGATCTTTGAGGTCCCTTCCAACACAAACTATTCTATGATTCTATGATCGATTGAAGATGTAGGACCATGTCATTTCTGTGAATATAAAGTTACACCCTCAGATGTATGTGAAAAATTCTGAATGCCCTAGACTGTTTTCTCAAGATGTTAGATTCATATGAGAAAATATCTCTCCCCAAACCCAGTGTTTTCTCTGTTGTTACTTTAATAGAACAATACTAAAAGGAAGCCAAAGGAAATAGCAACAGGGACAATCAAGTTAGCACGGCAAGAGAGTCTTGTTTGCAAACTGTTGCCAGCATCAATTCATTTCTGGCTTCAGTTCCTGACCTCCACTTCAAATCAATTATTCGCAAATGATAAATCTTATGAACTCCGAGGACCTGGCATGTTATGGGTTTTGTAAGCATAATAACCATATATTTACTAGTTCTCAAAGCTTCATTTAACATCTCCAAATGCGCAGGCAGACTTAGCAGCCAGATGTCTGTTTATTGAACTGCTACATGCAAATAATATTTGTAAGCAGTAAGTTGGGATTCTAAAATGGTACCTACAGTAAAAAAGGCAAAAGCATAAACTGACTTGCACATACTTTTATTGCTTCAAAAACATCAGAATCAAGACTATTGTCTCCAGATAAAAGGGTTTGTTTTTTTTTCCTTTTTCTTCCACAAATAATAGTTTGATGATCCATAAATTGCCTTCTGTGCTGGAAATAGTAAAACATGACTCGCTTGATTATCCTGTTATTCTTTTCAAACACAGTAATTTTTTTTCCCCAAAGCAATCAAACATTTTCATCTTTCTGAACATCTGCAATCAACTTTATTTTCTGTAGTTTATTCTTCAGAAGATTAGTTCCACTCCTAATTATAAAGTAACCCCTATTATCAACAAAACCTTATTCTATTCACTGTGTCAATAAAAACTGAAAAAATGTGGAAAATGAGATTTATATTAATCTATATAAGGATATCAGATGCCACCCCTTGCAAATAAGCAATGAATTTTGTTCATTAAATATATGATAATACAAGTCTCCCTGATCCAAATTATTATTATTATTATTGAACTAACCAAAATTCAGGCATTGCAAATCATTCCCATTGCTTGAGAAAAGTTCCTTCTTTGGGTGCTAGAGTTTATTTCATTATTTAAATTCTAGTTAGTGTTTACCAGAAGCAAACCTCATAGATATTCTTTCTAACACTGAGGAAAACTGGTTGCAAAAGCCTGCAGTTTATTACACACATTTTGATTTATAAGTAATGTCTCATTTGGTCAAAAGCTTTATTTGTCTTACTGCTATCCCAAAGAAATCAATGGCTGACAGGAGTCTGAAATTATAGTGCAACCAAATTAAAGTACCTTCAGAACAAATAAATTACTTATTACCATTGAAATACTTAATCTTTTTGCTGAACATCTTTGAAATATTTAAACAGAATTAACAACAACATTATATTACTGTGAGACATTTATCTATGTCTTGTCTAAGAGCCTTCTGAAAGCAATTAAATTTTGGAAGCCATGGTTCACTGTTGGTTTTAGTGGTTTTTTATTTAAAAGGGCTCAAAGATATTTGAGTTCTGTTTGTGATTCTGTTTGTTGTATCCTGTTCCCATTGTATTTCAGAGGATCATAGAATGATAGAATGGTTTGAGCTGGAAGGGTTCTCAAATCTCATCGAATTCCAACCCCCCTACCATGGGACACCACCCACTGGATCAGGTTGCTCGAAGTCCCATCCAGCCTGGCCTTGAACACCTGCAAGGATGGGGCATCCATGACTTCCCTGGCAACCTGTTCTGATGCCTCTCAACCCTCACAAGAAAAAATATCTATCTATCCCTGCACTCCCTGGTAAAGAGCGCCTCTCCAACTTTCCTGTAGGTTCCCTTTAAGTACTGAAAGGCTGCTAGAAAGTCTCGCAAGAGCCTACTCTTCTCTAGGCTGAACAATCCCAACTCTCCCAGCCTGTACCTGTATGGGAGATGTTCCAGCCCTCTAATTATCTTTACAGCCCTCCTCTGGACTTTCTCTAATAGATCTATGTCCTTCCTGTGCTGAGGACTCCAGCAGTGAACAATATGCTCCTGGTGAGGTCTCACAGGAGTGTAGTAGAGGAGAAGAATCATCTCCCTCCACCTGCTGATCACACTCTTGCTTTGATGCAGCCCAGGCCATGCTTGGCTTTCTATGCTGCAAGCATACATTGGTGATTCATGTTGAGCTTCCCATCCACAACTACCTGCAAATCCTTCTTTTCAGGGCTACTCCTAATTTATTCTCTGCCCAGCCTGTAATTGTGCTTGGACGTTTCATTCAACAGGCTTTTTGTTTTGTGTTGCAGAAGCCAGGGAGGTTTCATTCCCGTCTTCTTTGCTGACTTTTTTTGGCTTCTGGAAGTGTTTTTTGTATACCTCTGAGACAATAGTGACAGGTTATGCCAGAACTTGGATGTTGATCAGATATACCTGCCCTCTATATGGTACTAAAAGTCAACAAACACGGCTTGTGTCTTGTTCTCATGTTTAGGATTAATATAATCATCAGATTTGGAATTAAAAAGACTTTCATCCTCAGCCTACCTGGCATCAAACATTACCTTCTTGGTTTTGGTTCTCTAGTGTTTTCTTTGACAGAGGCTGTGGTTCATTTCTTAGGAAATTTGAGTGGTTTTTTTCAACCATCTACTCCTTCAGGTACTTCAGGGACACTGGTGATGCCTTCAGCCTCTTTTGCTCCTATTATTGTTCTTTCTGGGTCTTTGAATTCTGTGGTGGGTTTGTATGGGCTAGGAAGCAAACACTGCCTCAGTCACTTGCCCCTTCCTCAGCAGGATGGAAGGAAGAAGTAGGAAGGACAGTAATTAAAAAATTCATGAGTCAAGCCAAAGACAGGGAGATTGCTTGCCAATTACCATTGTGGGTGAAAGAACCTCAACTTGGGGAAGGCAAACTTAATTTTTTGCCAATTAAAATATTTAATTACTAATTCAGGTAGTAGGAAACAAAAAGAAACATCAAAATTACACCTTTACTCTCCATTTTCTCAGGCTCCACTAAGTCCTTCGATGGGAGCGATGAGTTATAATCAGTACACAGCAGTTTCTCTCTGCTGCTCCTTCCTCCTCAATATTTTCCTATGCTTCAGCTTGGGCTTTCCACAGCGCAGGAAAAAAATATCTGCTCTGATGTGGATCCTACATGGGCTCCACGATGGAACATCTCGACTCCCTTCTTATCTGACTGGTTCATGGAGGGCTGTTTTTCCTACTGTTTTTCTCACTACTCTCTTGTCCACTGTTTTTGCCATTTCTTAAATATGCTTTCTCAGAGGCACCACTACCTTGGCTGGTGGTTTGAGGTGTTCCCTGCAGTGGGTCTGTTGGAGATGGCCTCTATGTCCTGCTATGTTTGACCAATCCATGACACGTAGTCATCATAAACGTCTTCTGGTGGAGAAGACATACTCCCACAGCAGCAAATGTCAGTCAGGCCCACTAAGAGATTGTGTCATGAGAGAAAACACAGATTTCTCAAGCTGTGCCTGAGCTGTGTCCAAGCCTGTGAATGGACATGAGCAATGGAACAACGTGTTCAAGGAAAACTGTGTTGGTAAGCAGATGGGATGATGATTATTAAACTTGTTGCATATTTTACAGAGTTTATTCCCAGAAATAAGTAATCTTATTAGAACTGAGTATGATCCTTCTGATTTACAGCAGTGAAAAATGTATTTAGGGAGACATAAATAGCCAGAAGAACCATGCTTCATGAAGCCTCCACAGAAACAGGTTCAAATTGCAATTGACTTTTCCAGAACATTCTTAGGAACTGGATTTTCATTTTCCAAATATCTTTTCCTTTAAAAAAAAATTAAATCTTTGGATAAACTTAAAGGATGCACAAACCCAGGAAAACCAGCTCCAAACTGGGAAACACAACAGCATAGGGCTTTTGGCAGATTATGACACTCTTCAGATCTTCTTGCAGAAAGGCTACCTGTTCAGATGAAAGAAGAAATTATGGACATCATATTTGGAGCAAAGATAACATTATTGTGAAGATAATGTATTAAAACACAGGAGAGATGGACCTGACTCATAGCTCTGCTTTCTTTTAAGTTATATGATAGTTTTTAAATCCTTTTTTATTTTTGTCTATATACATGGGTGTGATATTCCATTCTACCTATATTGTTTGTCTTCCTTGTTTAGAACATGACTTCTACCATGAATAACTTCAATGAACTTTGCATGTGTAAACCCCCTGGGAAATCTCCCAAGAAAGTCTTTGGTGACTCCAGTTCATAGTTCTGCAATACAGAACAGTCATGACCAGTCATAATGGGAACCAGAATCTAGGGATATTCAAGGCAAAGAAAAAGAGAAGTGGCATTGAAATAATGAGTAATAATCAAAATAATTTCAAATGAAATTGCACATCAAACAGATAGGAAACATAAAGCTTTTACTTGTTTCAGTATCAGCTGAACAGTTTGTGGTAAAACGGTGGTAAATTTATTGACTAATGCTATGAGACCTCCTGGAGCAGCAAAGTCTGTATATCATATTATAGCAGAGAAACTGATAAATGTGAGGGAGTCAATAGTCATATCTTTTTAATTCCCATGATTCATCATCATATGTCATAGTTAAGTAACTGTTAAGCATTCTGGACATGAACTGAATGAACTGACTTACTTTCTCTCTTTTTGAATCAGCATTCAGATATTATATTGCTCAAGTTAACCTTCCCCTCAAACTTCCATGTATTGATGGTCACTGTTATATGTATTGCTGTGAATCTCAAGTCTTCCTTTCAACTAATATTGAGTTCCTGCTAGCATTGACACAGAAATTTAAACTTAATTTATTTTACTGTTTCACAGCCCTTGCAATTCATCCTAGCATTTTGGATTTTTCTTCACTAATGTGTGCTGGATACAGCTGTAGAGCTGTAGAAGTTAGTTATTGATAATAGAAGGCATCTATGCAGGAAATACACTGTTTTGCAGCAGTGGGTAGGCATCTACCCCAAAAACCTGAAGTCCAAGGATGTTACAGAGAGTCTTTCCTTTGTCTTCAATAGTCAGTCCCTGAGTGATTCTTATCTGTAAAATTAATAAGCTTGTTCCTCAGTTGTACTGCCAAAAGAAAAAAAAAAGAATGGATACATTTGAGCTCTTTTATTTTTAGCCTGATGCAGAGCTGTATTAGGTATAATCCTATTTTTCAGTGTGAATGAAATCCTCTGTATCTGAAATGCTAGAGCTGCTCCCTCAGATTTATGGAGCTTAACTTGTTTAGTTTGACAGATGCTGTTTAGGATCAAAAGATGTCAATGGAAACAATGTTGTATCTTCAAGGTCAGACAAACAAACTCTAAGGGAGAAGTTGTCTTGGAACAGTGTATGATAGAAAGAAGAGGCATGTTGAATGTGCGGATAACTATCTGAAACAGTATGATAGTCTTCATAAGCATTTGTCCCAGGACATGAGACAAGTCCAGTCAGGCAAGTGCAGTGACATTCTGTTGCTCACTCATAAGATTTCTATATGATGGTCTCTTATTTTTAAAAGTAATTTTATAAATCCTTTGTTTAAGTCCTGTTCTTTCATCTCACTACTTATACAGGTTGTCACAAGACAGTTTCTTTATTTTCAAGCCCTCTGTATAAAAATGGCACAGTCTTGAAACAATTCTCCTCAATATTTTATTACAATCTGAAAAAAAAAATATACTAATTTCTGGACAGAGGTCTTAGTATTGGATGAGTTGTGTAGAATCAATCGCAATAGCACTGTTATTGTAACAAAACTTATGAACTGCCCAGTCCTTCCACATGTAATTCCAGATACATCAGGAAGGACTTTGTGGAAAGTATGCTTCTTTCTACAGTATTAAAAGATGTTTGACTCCAAAGCCAACCATCTAATAAAAGCTGGAGCAATCTCAAGAGCTGAATGATACTTACACGCTGGTTACTATTTACTCATTTTAGCCACACAGTCAAGTTCAAGCTTTCTTGCATGTTTCTCCTATAAACAGTATGTTGTCAAGATATCCCCTGTGGTTGTTCTGTTAATTATGAACTTTTTTTTTAAACTCTAAGACATGTTTCACTGTGTGGAAGTGTAGAATGTCAGTTCTTGTTCTATTTCTGTGTTTCATTGGTGTTTCTGGCACTGGACCTAATGGACACAAAGATACAATTCAGTACCTGACGGGAGGCTGGAGAGGCAGACAAAGACTATGGCAGGTATATACATCGCTAATCAAGTCATGGTTTTATTGGATCCAGTCATTGTAGAAATAGGATGGAACAACTGAAGGTCACATTTATAGGCTTCTTGCCATCTTTACAGTCAAATAGCTAGGCATCCAATTCTCTGAGCCATATAGAAAGAAAATGAGAAATTATAGTAAATGTTAATATTCAACCAAATGGAAATGCTGTTATCAGAACAAAATGTACTGAGCACAGTCAGTCCAACTGTGTTATATCCAAGAAATCTTTCCTAGTTATGAAATATTTCGATCCAAATCAGAGATTCTTCTCTATTTCAAACAATTTAATAACTGTGAAGACATTTTACAGATTATAAGACAAGTGTCTAGTTGCTTCCAGCAAAGGGTTTTTTCCACATGTGAGAAACAGGCCAGCTTTTCCCATCTCTGGCATTGTAATTCAGTCTGCTACAATATGTTGCAGAAACAAGAAATTTGACATTTCCAGAAAACTGATGGCTGCAATTTGTAATATGTTGCAGGACTGTGAAGTCACAGAAATGGCATTTCTATGAATGTCACAGTCTTGTTGGTAGAAATAATGACTCTAGAACAGAGAAAAGAATTAATGGTATAATTATTGAATACTACTCAGATTCAGTGTTACAGATATTGCAGAGAGTGAAATGGTATTGCACAATTCTGTAATCCAGTAAATTCTAGATCTAGGACTGATGCTCAGACTTTGTCTTTTGCTGGTGAACATGTAGTCTTGTATAGCTGGACATTTAAGTAGAAACTTGAAAAGTACCAAAACATCCAGAAGATTCAAATCTTTAGATCTTATGTAAATTTATTACCTACATCATCAGCAACTACAGATGAAAGATTTAATGGCTTTCAAAATGTTCCCAGATCTGGTGGTGCATTTTAATTTTTAGCTGCAAAGGAAACCTCTGTTGTTAATATTTAATTATGAAGTCCTCTGAATGTCAACATTATTCCATCATTGTGAATAAAAGCTAAGACACTGGCTTTTATGATAAGCAACTAGTATACTCTTCAGCTAAAGGATCAGCCCAAATTTTCTGTTCTGATAAACTGACAGCTCAATGATTAACCACATAGAAGAATATTCTAATGAACTAAATACATGTTGTGGTCAGTGCCATTATTTTTGTATTACTCTATTTTGTATTCGATTAAATTTCCTGTATTGTCATAAAAATATAAGTTTTCAGAGAAGTGAAGATATTTTTATTTTTCCTCTGAATGCATAACTGCACTGCAGAAGAGGTCAAAAGAAAGTTAAACATTTTGTTCTTCACAGTGAGAACATCTGAAGAGGAAAGAAGAATCTGTTTGAAATTTGCAAGGGATTTTTTTCCCTTGCTAACACAACTTGCAAAGAAATAAAGTTCCTCATTATTGTTTTGACCTTCCTGCTACTCATGGAAGCATTTCAATTGGCTGTTAGTATTTTTATTTTCATATATTTTTATGAAACTTTAAATGATACTATTATTCTTACCTTTATTCTTAAAGAATCAGGTTTATACTGTCTAGTTGTCCTTAACTTCTGAACATTGAACTCAATGTCCATTTCATCTGCATTTGAGTCAAAAGCAGTGCAAGATAGTCATCTGTAAGACTTACAGATGTCAGAGAAAGGAGACCCTGTACCAGCACTCACCAACAGAAAATCTTCAAAAGTATATATATTACTAGGGAGAAGTGAATCCACACAGGGGAAAAAAAATGTGAATACTTTAAATAGGAACAAAACCATTTCATCTGAACTTCCAATCAACCTTAAGATTCAAATTCATAAGGGAAAAAAAGAGCTTGGTAAATTTTGGTGTTCTCATTTCTGCTTTTTGAATATTTTCCTCTTGATTTTTGTTACAATAAAAGGGGCTTACTGTGATAGCAGATGGTGGGCTTCATAACAAAGTATATAGACCTGGAATCCCAGGTGCCATAGGAAACTAGTAATGATCTCATATAATTTATCTTGAAGTACCAGATTTATTTAATCTCCTATTGTGTCTCCCTTCAAGCTGTACATCCCATGAGTTATGGAAGGGGGTGGATAAGATTTAGAGGTAGTGCTAAGCTTCTATGTCCAAGAGTTTGTCTGGTCATGCAGTGATATGTAAGTGATAAGACAGACAAGGCTTCTTGTGGATGTTTTCCCTTCTCCTGTTGCATGTGGAAAGGATTACATGAAACATATTTCAACTAATGGAATGCTCTACAGATCCCCTGTAGGTCAAGAAATTGGCTTTTTCGCTTTTCATCTGTGAATCTACTAAAGCATTGAGTAGAGAATTTACACATAAGTGATTCTTCAAGGAGATATATCTTCACAATTTAGGTCAGTTTGATTTCTAATGCCTAGCCAAAATAATGACAATTCCTTTTGCAATCACAACATTTCCTGGAAAACAAAATAACACTGGAGTCAACGTAACTTGTTTCAAGGTCTAACGGTCATTGAGAAACTCAAAAAAATTAGAAAATTTAATGACTTACCCATACCTTGTAAACACTGTTTAGAAACTTCAAAATGTTTATGTGAGCATGAATCATCTTTTTTTTCCTCAGGAATAGAAAATGTAACTGAAGTTCATACCAGAAATCTCATGTTGCTAAGGGTTTTATTACCTGAGATGCAGAACTCAAAGCTATTCATTTCCTTAAAGATATTGCAGTAACTGTCATTGTTAGCTGGAACCTAAAGTGTCAAGGATTAAGCCATTATTCCATTAAAAAAGAACAGCAGCAGTGCAAGGGATTAAAAAGCAATTTGGAATATACACAATGAGAAAATTGAAGGTCTAATAATTCTTAGTTATCAAGAAATAACAATGTGCTAGTTCTTCAGAAGAAATAAGCAGCACTGTTCTTGATTCAAGCTGGTTATTGTATTCATGTGACACAGTAAACTATACAAATTCTCTGTGCGGGCCAGATACAAGCCAAAGACATTACAGTCTAGCTGAAATTGCATGAAAAGGCTTCACAGAAACACTCTAGTGTCATATTAATTTAGCACTTTGCAGCAACAAAGAACTCTGAAAAATTAGCTAAACAATAGTGGTAGTTTCTTGAATATTTAAGACAATGGATAAGATCTCCCTTCCTAGCAGATGCATTGCAACTAGAGTTGCAATTTTACTCATTGCTTACAAGGCACTGAAGAAAGTGCTTTCGCATTAGTCATTCAGATTACATAAGGAAATTCTGCATCCATTTTATCATGCTACATGAAATATTATATGGATAGGACAGAGAATATGATATGTGAGAGCAAGTTTAAAATAGATAAATAAAAAAAGTTTAACGATCTAGTTCACATAAGCAGACAATATATTCAACATTTCAGTATTTACTATTTATGTATGTTGATTCTTTTTATGTGTCACCTGTTTCAGTTATGCTGTCTTCAGGTCCCTGGTTATATGAGAAGAAGCCCATATGAAAGAACCAATCTGCAACCCAATCTACCTACCTAGGTACTTGACATGAAGCAAACTGAAGCACTCTTCCACCTAAACACCTGCTAAAGCAATACCTAGTCAACAGAAAGAGAAGGATCTCTCCAATATGTGCAGGGGGAAAATACTGTTCACCTATTTCAGCTATTTGTTTTTCTCATGCATTCAGTATGGAAAAGCATTTGTGTAGTGATGTTGTCTTTGGCATAATAGCCTAAGATCTGACCACTTAGTCAGCAGGTGAAAGACACAGAGCTCTCACTTCAGCTCTCAGACATGTTTTGTCTTCAGACACTGAGAATACAATGTAAAATGTATGATGCTTAGAGGGAGTTGCACTTGGAGCTTAGTTCTTGCTCTGCTGAAGTCTGCGGTCTAAACTCTGCATGAAATTTCCTTTTACTTCTGTCTTTCTTGTAGCTTGGCTGTTTTATTCATTACTGCACAATACTACAGGTTCACAGGGAGGGTGGGAATTTCCCTTCCTGGATATCACAAAGTTTCATTGCTCAGAGGTTTTTGTGAGATGTTTTAGCTTTGGGAGAAGCTGCTTGAAGACTAGGAAAGGACACCAATTTGGGTCTTATGAGATTCACTGTGCATGTGTGGAGCATCAACATAATACGATACGGAGAAAATGTGTTTAACTGATACCCAGAAGTGCAAAGCAACTGCGCAGAGTGTGAATCTGGGCCGGTTTGTAACAGATATACTGAAACTACTACATATCTACATATCATTTGTCTGGGTCTCCCAGACACTAGGCGTCTTAGGAGGAGTTGCAGCTACAGGTCCTCCTCTGAGTGTATTGCTGCCTAGAAATCACAGGCAACTCACAGGTACCTCACTTTGCAATGTTAACAAGGAGAAGTTAAGGTCCTTAGGCAACTTGATAAATTGGGACTTGAGGATATTTTTGTAGTTTTTGGTCAGTTCTGTTTTTCACTTTTCTCCCCCAGATGGAACAATGCTCTTTTCTCCTCCATTTGTTGGAATCTCTTTGCTTTCACTGAGAAACAAAATGAGACCTATTTACA
Organism: Piaya cayana; assembly: GCA_013389865.1. Lineage (NCBI taxonomy): Eukaryota > Metazoa > Chordata > Aves > Cuculiformes > Coccyzidae > Piaya > Piaya cayana. The sequence continues at coordinate 11,794 of WAAB01019519.1, read as the reverse complement.
TTCCTATTTGTTTTCTATATGTCAATGATTTCATCTGCTAAAACCATGCTTATTTATCTACTAGGTTGCACTGAAGGCATTGAGGCTACCTACATCTCACACAGATGTTCAAAATCTCTGTTGAGTGGTTGAAGTTAAGTAAAACTTTTTGTCGTGAGGATTTCCGTTGTGCAATGTGGAAGCTCTCTTGCTCCTAGTCTTTTGAGCAGATTCAAAGATTCAGAGCCTCTCTTAAATGTAGCAATAGCCTAAGAAATCTAAAAGGATTTTAAGATACTAAGAAATGGTGTGTAATTTATGCATAGCAAGAGTAGAAATTTAATTCCTTTCTAGTTAGAAGGAGCATTCCCACATTTGATCTGTCTTCTGTGCTAAGCTAGATCTCTGTCCTTTCACTATTACTTTCAGCCCTCATAGGAATAAAACTCTGGAGTAATAGGAAGGTTAAAGGGTAACAAAAGAGGAAAATCTGGTCTTTCACTGTATCACAGAACCCCTTTCTAACTGTCTCTCCTTTCTAAGATGCACTTCCATTTTGTCATGATAAGGTACAGAAGAAGAAATTAATCTTTGCCAGGTCTGATTTTTTTTCTTAATATGATAACAAATAAGGTGCCATTTGTTCTAGTTTTTGCAAATTACTTACATGGTCTGTAGATTCATGTGTCCTAAGCTTTTGTTTTCTTTCTAGAGTGAAGATGGTGCAGGAGTGTGGTTCAGAAGCACGTCCATTACATCGTCTGGTGCAATACAGGCCAGAACAAGGTATATGTCACCAGGTTTTTCTTTCAGAAATGAAGAGGACCTAGGATCCGGCGTATATCCTGAGAAAAGGGAGAAACCTGCTGTGTGACATGAGAAGAGACTCAGGCAGGTCAAAAATCAGGAAAAAAATGTGAAGCCTTTAAAGCTCAAGAACAGTCTTCTGTATGCACTACCAAACTTACAGATACCAACTACATTTAATGTATTTCTATTGATTCAAATCATGCAATAATGCAGGTAAAGTGTTTGTTTAAGCAGTAGCTGTAACAGCAGGATGTGATCGTGCACTATGATATAAACTGCATTCAAATATTGTTGGAGATATAACTGAAAATATGGCTATCAGCTTTTATCCATTTGACTTGTGATAGTTATAATTTCTTTCTGTCAATCCAGAAACAGAAATCCAGCAAGCAGAACTCTCATTGAATTCCTCACAAAAAAATCTTTTCTCATGGATTTGAAAACACTGAAATGTACTGTTCACTGTACTCTTTTTCTTAATGATGTAACTCAAGTAACAGAGAAAACATCTCATTGGAAAATGCATCATTGAGTGCATTTTCTATTTAATAGTCTACTAGTGGGTGCAGAACAGTTAAAACCATAGCATCATATATCATTGTTACAGCAACAGGCAAATCTGAAGTTTAAACGAATAGTCTCATTAGATCTTCTAAATTTAAATAATATTTGAGAATGATTTGAAGCTCTTAAGGTTGTCTCAAATTTTAAGCTTTAATTAATTACATGTGTTCATAGATTAAAGTACTTTGTGTAAAAGTTAGATTATTTTCAATATGTTTTAGGCTTCTCCCTACAAAAAGATGTGAAAGAACAGAAGTACTATTTCTACAACACTGATAATTTAATTTATTTTAACAGAAACAGCTGTGAAAGACCCATTCTTAGACCTACTGAATCATACATTTGCTGGTCTGGAGTCTGCTGGAGTTCAGAGAAGTCTGCTCTCTTTTTAAAGATTGATTCTTTTTAGTTTAGAGCCTCACATCTGGAACTCGATTTGTTTTTTTGAATTTCATAGCGGAGACAGCTGTTCTCATGTGGATTTCTAGAGATTTCCCTGTTCTAGGGATTTCCCTGTTGTTCCTTTATGTTGACAGGGTAAAGCTGTCAACTATCAATAACAAGGTGCCAGACAAACCTCATGTCTTTATTTAACACTTGCCTCTGTGGACCTGACTTCTGAAGTGTCCTGAATGTAAGTATTGACACTGTACCTGCAGCTGGTATCTTCATTCACAGGAGGCAGCATGAGGAAAGCGTTCTTTAGATACTTGAGGAGGGAGTGGGATTCTGAGCCACTGGTGGCTAGATGACATTACTTCATGTCGTGTTTCCCATTCCCTTTCATACTTTCAGAAACTTCCTACTTATAAGTTCATCTCATCAATACAGTATCTCATTAAGGATGAGAAATGCAGAATTTATCTGAAGTCACACATGTTCCTTCATGTGACCAAGTATTTACCTACAAGGGCTCAAAGAGAACCTCCATCACTTAGACCTTTAATATTTCTTCTGTTCAGTTTTTATTGTTTAATTTCTGACTCATGCTGTTATTATTTATTATTTAACTCACTGTATTGTTTGATTCTACAAGGTGAGTTAGGGTGCTGTTTATTGAAAGGGTGTTGTACATAATAAAACACTCAAGCATTGTGCCATTGCGTGATAGAACTTCTAAATTAAATGCCTCTAAGAATATACAGTTAGGTAGTTAGTGTGCTAGTGAAGTGGTGTAGCTTGTTTACAAGGAAACACGGCATGCCTGAAAGGAAATTCTCGTTTTAAAATTTAACAACCTGGCTTTCCTCAAGGATGAAGTATCTTCATGTGCACAATTCTACCATCAAATCCAATAACTCTATTCTGACACAATGTTGACAGCATTTTTAATGCAGATTTTTAATGCAGATTTTTAATGATTTATGTGAGAAACTTTTTAGCTCTGGAAAATGCAACATGATTCTTCAACGGTAGGAAGGAAACTGGGTCCATCCTTAACTTATTGTTTAAATAGAGATGACTCTTTTTGACGCCATGACAGACCCTTTATTTGGCAGTGGTGCTGATACTTTCTTTGAGCTCTGCTGTTCGTGGCAGAACTGCCCCATCACATTACATGTTCCTCTGGGAGGCTGAGTATCTTGATGGAATGTAGGAGTAATCTATCCTTTTTCTAATCCTTACTGTACTCCAAAGACCTGTTCCTGCCTTTGTAATAAAAAGGCCCGTTGCTTTGTGGAGTAGGGTGGTTTTACAGGAAATCGTATGGGATAATGGGTATGCACTCTCATTTTACAGTGTCTTGGAAATGTATTAGAGAAATCTGTGTGGATATGTTTCATGACAGCTTGATTTTATAAGTCTCCTTTATGGTAGTTTTCTCTTCATCAAAGCAATTACAGAAGCTGCTCTGATCTGTCCTGTATTTCCTGCTTTGATGGACTTTACCTATTTACCAACCTCTTTGCTGTCACTTGAAAAATGTGGTATCTTCTCAAACCATTTGTTTAGTAGAACTGACTTTATTACTGGCAGTTTTGAAGGCTTTTAAAAATGTGAATTAAGTAACTGAAAAAAAAAATGAATTAATGAAGTTAATTAACCAGGGGAGAAAAAAAGGTTTGAATCCAAAATGAAGGTCTTTGGAATTAGCACTGTAGGAGCAAGACAGAACTCAGTGTTTCCATTAGTGTTCCTAGATTGCCAGTAGCCAAGAATCTCAGCAATAAAATGCGGCAATAGATGAAGGGAATATCATGATATTGCCAGGGTACTGAGACTGCTACACAGGGCAGTGTGCACTTATTGTGACTGTTGTATGCTTGGGGCAATAGGGATTTGTTCTCATCTATTCCAGGAGATAATTTAGCTTCTTCACCAGCAATTCTGTGTGTATGCCTGAATGAAACGACATGGTACATATGAAAGGTATACACTGCTAATTTTAACCCACCACCTTCCTTCCACTCAGAGCTGTAGTCACAGCACAGCCAAAACAGAGCCCATCTTCATCTCTTTGATAACCTGTTAAAAGTTCCTTGTTTAAAATTTCCTGTAGTTTCAAGCTACAAGGATTTCCCTTGAGACAGGGATATAATGATCTGGATATGGCTTAATACAATAGTGAGATGAAGCAATTCTCTGAAATGTTAGCTTCAGTATATAAGATTACCTCCTGTCTTACAGAGGTGGAATGAATTCTTTCATGCCCACTCTAGCCATATTCTTCTTTTACACTCAATATGACCCATTTTTTCTCATTCTTGAAGTTCTCAAAACAGTGAAGTGCTTTGCATCTTCAGCTCACAAAGAAGTAAAGACTGGAGGAAGTAGTGACTGCACCTCTAGATGATATTACAATGGATCCAAAGCCAAATAAAAATGTTGCTGTGAAATTATTCCCCTACCCCCTCCCTCTTTTTTTAACTTCCGTACTATGTGGAAAGATGAGTAGGAAGGTGACATAGTAGCTAGTTAATTTTTCTGCAGGGTTATCTTTCCTCACAGGAAATTTTCAGCAGGAAAAAATAAAATACCAATGGAAAAGACATGTTAACCAGAACCTCTGTTGTAGTGTTAATGAGAGACTCAGTAAAGTTGTTTGTGAAGTACTTGAACTACCATATATGCGGGGGAAGAAGTGATCCTTAGGTTGGTTTATGTGACCTTCATGGTATCACAGAATTTCCTTCAGCTGCATTGGTAGTAAGCCTACAAACCAGGAATAAAAGAAAGACCTATGTGGCACAAATGTGCACGTTGTTAAGATAATGTCATATACTGCACTGATAAACATATGTAGTGTGCAAAGAATGTGGAAAAAAAAATAAAAATAGCATTTAACTTATTGTTCTCAGTATTTGGTCCTGTTCACCATACTCTCAAGTCCAGTGAAGAGCTCTGCTTTTACAGATCAAGTGTTAAGCTTCCTCCATTCAGTCACTCTATTGCACAGAAAGTTTTTACAAATCAGTTTTGATATCCTGCTTTAGATGACTGAAATGCAGGCACTGACAGAGGTGTAAGATGAGGGGAAACAATTTTTAATTACTGCTGAAGTGTTTTCATGAAGTATTTGAAAAGGGAGGAGATAAGTAAATTTGTTAATATTATTGTTAAATTAAAGGAAGCAGAAGATAATCCAACAACAGCCTGATCTATAGCACAAAAATCCAAGGAGTTTTCTAGTCACTCTATCCCTGGCAGCGGACCCAATAAATCTCTATTAAAACTGGCCATCTGAAGGAAGATACTCTAAATCACAGAATCACCAGGTTGGAAGAGACCTACCAGATCATAAGGTCCAACCATTCCTACCAGTCTCTAAAACATGCCCCTCAGTACCTCAAATATGACTCTGGTTTAATCCCAGACTTTTGGGACAACTCCAGTTGACCTGATTACTTATAAGTAGTACAGGTACTCTATGAGAAAGAGAAATACTTCCCTGCACCAGCCGGGAATCGAACCCGGGTCGCAAGAATGGGAATCTTGCATGATACCACTACACCACTGGTGCTTCCTTGGAGACAGGATTTTTAGCAAGGCCTGTTGTGACCGGACAAGGAGTGATGGTTTAAAACTAAGGGAGGGCAGATTTAGACTGGGTGTAAGGAAGAACTTATTTACAATGAGAGTGGTGAAACACTGACACAAGTTCCCCAGGGAGGAAACGGAGTCCCCATCCCTGGAAACATTCAAGGTGAGGTTGGATGGGACTCTGAGCAATCTGACTGAGTTAAAACTTCCCTTCTCCTGCAGAGGGTTGGACTGGATCACCTATAAAGACCCCTTCCAACTCAAAACATCTCTGATTCTGTAATTCTAAATCTAAGGTTCTGAAGCCAGCAGTTGCCAAGTAGTTAATCCCGTTCTTAGTTTTAGGTAGTCGTTTTGGACCATGTTCAAGGTGAGGAGAAAAGTGTGAGAGTCAGCAGTTACAGAGAGAAAGGTGTGTATCCCAGGACGGTGCTATATATTTCTATTTCAGTTTTCAGTGCCTGGTGAAGCTGTCTTGCTCAAATGCCCTTTCAACGGACAAAGAGATGCTTTTGAAGGCCTCCTGCAGGGATTCAATCCACCTCAGCCATTAAGCTCATTAGTTACAAAGTGGCTCCCCAGCTGTGTGATTTGGTATATAAGAAGGGTTTTATGAGGAGGAGAGCACTGGAATTCATTTCAGTGGTTTCACTGGCAGACCAATGGCTGCTGCCTGCTCCGCTGAGCATGGCTGGAGTGTCCTGACTCCTCGCAGTGCTCTTCCACAGCAGCACCTGGGCAGCACCATGCTTGCAACTCTCTTTCCAGTGTACCTGGTATTCATAAAGTGCACTCACAGGTAATCCCAGTGCTTAAAAAAGTGCCATTTTTTTGTGTACAAGGGGAGATGGTTTTTTTCAGGCTAGAGAAGAGAAGACTCTGGAGAGAACTTATGGCAGCCTTCCGGTACTTACAGTGGATCTGCAAGAAAGCTAGAGCAGGGCCCTTTATCAAGGAGGATAGGATGAAGGGGAATGGTTTTAAGCTGAAAGAGTGGGGATTTAGATTAGATATTAGGAATAAATTTTTTACTGTGACAGTAATGAGGCACCGGCATAGGTTGCCTGGGGAATTCATGGATGCCCCATTCCCAGAGGTACTCATCCAGGAAGGATGAGGCTTTGAGCAACCTGATCTAGTGGACAGTGTCTTTGCCCATGTCAAGAGTGTTGGAAGTGGATAATCTTTAAGGTCACTTCAAACTCAAACCATTCTATGATACTATCATTCTATGATTTTGTGATTTATCTCTGGGAAGGAGTGAACTATAAAGTTTGCCATGGGAGCAAAAAGGGTTCTATTACTGATTCACATCCCAAGCAAAAAGGTCTCTGTCACCTGAGAAGCTCAGAGATGGGAACAAAAACATTTCATTTGACGGTGGGTCCAAGGATCCTGTTGCTCTCAGGGTTAGGAAAAACCTTCCCTTTTGTAAGTTTCCATTATATTAGAGTGTAACCAACACGTACTGTTACATGCAACTTTATTTCCTTTTTTGACAACCTGCAGGCTGCATGCATGAAAACATGACATTTTTTGCTGTTGTCATTTCACAACTAAGCCCCATATTGTAATTTCTTTCAGAAACAGAGGATACTTGAGAAATTATTTTCTTATATATGATGTACTGCTGTTACTTTTGCTGGACAGAACTCAAAAAGAAAGTAATGTTAAATACTGTATGCCTGTGATCAGGAATCATGTATGTGGGATGTGTCCTCTTGATCCTATTGAATAATTTCTTTTAGATACTTAGACTTAGGATGCTTAAAGATAAGTCTCTTTCTTTGGGACTGGAAGAGAGAAGAGAAAAGGATCCTTCTCAACCTTACTTTCTGTGACCAGATTATTCTAAATATCTGCAACGTGTGACTAACAGGTTAAGGCTTTTGGTCACTAGTATGATATACAAGCACAGGGAAGACTCATATAAAGGAGGGTGAAAAGTTGTGAATAATGTTGGTCTTACCTCATATGGCTAAGTGGAAGGTCACCCTTGCTATTCTCATGCCACAAAAACATTCCAGATGAGAAAGCTGAGATCAGAAAGGCTGTGCTGAAGAGCAAATGCAGTGTTGCTCAGTGTCTAGAGATAATTTACAAACATACTGATATTAGGATAACAACCAAACATGCAAGTGGCTCTGAAAGATCTCTCATCCCTTATCTTTTCATACACATTTTTCCAATCTGGAGGCTAATGATTCTGGAATTCTCAGTTATGAGAGAGGAAATTAACACTAAACCTTGCCTTCCAAAGCAAGCTCATGCTGCAAATTGTCTTTGAAGTTGCTCCATTCCTTAACAAATTAAATTCATTACATTTGCTTCAGGCTGTTGTGACAGCCACGTGTAGAGTTGCCTGTGCTAGGAACTGCCCTTTACTTTCAGACAAACAGATGCGAAATTTAGATGATCATGCCCACACAGGAAGGTCAAACACATCTTCATCATATGGCATCTAATTTTGAATGGAAAATGTTATGCTATTTCCTGTGCCAGCAATAGAGTCAACATTATTTTAGTTAATTCCCTTGAGCTGCAAAACTTGATTTCGGTATGTCTTACCAACAGCAGAAATCAGTTTAAAACCCAGACTTGTACAAGCACACCTGTGGGTTTTCTACAGCAGGAATTTTTGCAGTAATTTATCTACTTTGCTTTTTCAGTGTGGAAAGGACAGAATGAAGGGGCAACATATCAGTTTAACTTAGCCAGCAGTAAAATTGTCAGTGTTAACTGTACCAGCTATACAGATGATACATTTACTCAGAGTCATCACCATTAATTTAGGGCTACAGGTAAATATATTCCTTAAAATTTTATTCAACATCCTGCTATAGGTATGATATTTGGGGAGCAGGAAGTTGTTCAGATATTGCCAGGCAATGCAGAAAAAGAATTTTCATCATACAAGGCAAACAGTTCAGGTGGGATTCCTTCGTTATATGTATGCATTTTAGAATACTCTGCAGTAGGATGTTATGTCTGACCTCTGGGTGCTTCTTCAGAAGACTGCAGGTCTCCTGGAAACCTCATATCCTATCTACCAGCTTTGCATAAATATTGTGGATAAGCTTCACAAATTTTGCACAAACATTCACTGGAGGCCAAATGGGATAGACCTGGCACCTTGAACCTGCTTAGATACCTATTTATATTCAACTGAGCTGAACCCTAAATCTCTATTAGTTATAACAGGAGCTTGGGGATCTAATTCACACAGGTAGATATCTACATATAGATACCTAAATTCAGGCATCTTTTTCTGTGGATTTTTCTGCTCTGGTTTCTGCTAGGTAATGACGGGGGAGACGCTTTTAATTTAAGAAGTAGTGTAAGGACTAACTCTTCTGCTTATATGGAAATAAAAGCAGATATACTGTGCCAGGCTTTTATTTACTGATGAAGAGCTTCTCCCTGCTGGAAAAGTTAAGTGAAATCCTGAAATATTGAAAAGTATTGAATTCATCCTTGACTTAGCTGTTGTTTAGTGACAGACTCATAGAAAGGTACAAAAATATGTAGTCACTCAGCTTTATTACTGCCATGTCAATAACAAATATTGTGTCATAACAAATATTTGAGGGTTAAATAAATCTATTTGCTTTACTGATTTTACTGTCTTCTAGACACTTAGCTCTTTCTATTTGATTTCTGTCTGGTTTTGACACCCAAGTATTTACTTTTTTACAGTGATTCAAAATAACTGATGTTGTCATATTCCCCCAGGATTAATCAAATGAGTATCTCCAAATATTCTTTTCAGTATTTAGTCCTGTAAGTATTTAATTATCTTGTTGTTGTGGGTTATCCCTGGCTGTACATCAGGTTCCCACCAAAGCTGCTCTATAACTTCCCTCCTAAGCTGGACAGGGGAGAGAAAATAAAATGTGATTCTCATGGGTTGAGATAAGGACAGGGAAACATTCACCAATTGCCATCATGGGCAAAATAGATTTGACTTAGGGAAAATTATTTTACTTTATTACCAATTGAATCAGAGTAGGATAATGAGAAAAATAAAACCCAAATCTTAAAAACACCTTTTCCCATCCCTCCATTCTTCCTTGTCTTTACTTCACTCTCAAATTTTCTACCTCCTCCCTACCAGTGGCACAGGGGTACAAGGAATGGGGGTTACAGTCAGTTGCAACACATGTTATTTCTGCTGCTCTTTCCTCCTCAGAGGAATTGGCATTGGTTCTGTTGGTCATAAGAGACCTCTAGCAACTTCTCACAGAAGCTGCCCCTGCAATTCTCCCCAGTACCAAAACCTTGCCACACAGAAGCAATGCAATATAAACAGTAAGAATGGAACTCCAGCAAGAATGGAATGGCAAGTAAGTTTACTTCAGTAGTAAATGGTTTGTGTTTATTCCTGTTGCACACCTACAGCAACTGGAAGTGCTCCAGTGCAGGCTACTTTTTTTCATTAGGAAGCTGATAGTATGTATCTAAGTTGAAGTACTGGTCTTAAAAAGGGATCAAGTCACAGAGCTACCACATGAATTACTTCCCTTCCCCTTGAAATGAAATGTTCAAGTTTCATATTTTGTAGTTTCTGTCCATGTGCTTACGCCTTTGATGTCCCAGAGATGCTTGGAGAACTGAGCTCATGCATAAGTCTCAGCAGGCTTCACAAATTGGTAATGTCATTTTCAAACAGGAATCTATCAGACTTGAAGTCCTATAAAAAGCAGCCTAAAGGAGGACTTTTCAGGTTGCTGTCATGTCAGCTAAGAGAAAATTGAGAGTTTCTGTTGACTCTATAAGGAAACTTTGGTATAGTTTGTGGCCTTCTGAGTCCCAAACTGGGGAAACAACTCTGCCTGTGTCATACATAAGGAATGTGAGTGACCCCTGCAGTTAAAAAGTCTGCTTAGTTTTGTATCTGCTTTGATTTTTAAAGAAAACCTCTAAGACCATTAGGTAGGAAAAGACTGAATACATTTCCAAATGCAAAAACAAACAGCAGTTTGCATTTTTGTAATGAAATGAGAATAGATGGTGTAAAATACATTTGAGATATATGTTAAAGATGCTATATGAAAAAACGGATTCTTTTATAAGATCTATGAATTTAATAAAACCAGCGTTGGCTGGTTTCCACTTACAGAAATATCACAGATTTTTTAATCTTAATTAGTGATCTATCCCTAATTTTAAGAATACCGCCCACAATGTATATGGTCAAATAGATGCCTATTGCATCAACAGCTATGCAGGGGAGTAGGTAATTAAGTACGCATCCACTCTGTGTTGTCAGACAACACAGTAGCCATGCCTGGATGGCCTTTCTTTGTTGGAATTATGAGTATAAATAACACCAACGTGAATTCTAATGAAATTCAAGTAATGGAGTTGTGGTGAAAAAAACCAGTCATTTCTAGTGTCATAAGATATGCAAGTGCATTAGTCAAAGTGTTACTGCCAAGAAGAAGTGGCTTCCACAGAAGGCAGGCAAATTCCCATGGGTCAGTCAGAGAGAGGTCTGGTTTTGGCCAGAATCGCAGGCTGTGGATCCAAACTGCCTAACCCGGAGAGAGATAAATATATGAAGTGTATCTTTCTCTTTATTGTAACAAGTTCTAATATTTAGATGCTTTGGAGATGACATAGACAACTTAGAACAAGCAGTTTAGCGCAAAGTCCCTGCAATATCAAAGTTCAAGGTCAAATGCTGCCTGCATATTTATTCTGTAGGGTGTGGAGGGAATGAAATTGAAAAAAGGAGCCAAATCTTGTACTCAGTCACACAACTTTGATTTAGAAAACTTATGTTCAATTTTGATTCAGGCACAGAAAAATTGTAAAGTAAAGTACATTTGAGTATGTGCTCTCTCTTGTTGGGTACTAGGAGTATTAAGAGACAAGTCCTTAAATATCTCTATGCGTCTGTACATTCATTGTTCTGGGATTTAATTCTCCATTACTCAATCAAAGATGAGTTTTTGTCAGGTACAAGGGGCATTATGAATATAAATCTTTGCACTTTTAAGAATCATTCAGATACAACAAACTATAATGATACCTGTTTAGAAACATGCAACCAGATATGTTCAGTACTGTGATATTAAATTGTGGGCTTATTCTGTTTTTTTTCCCCTAGTCTTCTTTCAGATTTTTCTGTAATAAAAATAATCTGTAGTAGCATCATCATTGTAATTGCAATTTTTTGGGGTTTCATTAACCTTTCTGTGCTATTAGTAATTCTGTTCTAACCTTTGGTGTTTTTTTGAGTCCTTCATATCTATTTTTTTTATTATGGATTTTTACCTTCTAGATTTGGAATTTTATAGACTAATCTACTGCTCAGTTGAAACTATGGAGAATCACAGCAAAGAGTGTTAGCGTCAAGAGAAAAAAGGAAAAGGAAAAAGATAAAGAAGGAAAAGGGGAAAAGTGAAAGGAAAAAAGAAAAAATAAACAAGGAAAAGGAAACTTAAGAAAGAAAGGT
>WAAB01019518.1:0-68118 GCA_013389865.1 Piaya cayana | reverse complement strand
TAAATTATCCAGTGGAAATGATGAAGCGTGGCTGTTTTAGACTCGGGAGAAAGCAACTAACAAAATTCAGTCGGACTACTTGTACAAAAAATACTCAGTAAAAAGAGTCACAGCATTGGGTTAAAAAGAATTGTAAGGATACATCGTACAATAATGTTAATTGTAAGTATTAAAGCATGATGCATACGGCGATTCTGCATTTAAATTTATTTTTACCTGTGAAGCAAATAAGGTTTAAAAAGTGGAAGATCTGGTTAACATTTTTCTATTAAATTGACTCAAAAACCACTGAAATCAGTATCATCTTCTACAGGGTTTACAACACTTACTAGAATTATAGCCTTGACTTAAGCATAAAGTGAGAACGCCTACACAGCATCACAGGTCCATGATCACAAAATCATAGAATAACCAGGTTGGAAAATGTGTTTTATCATTCCTGGTAAACTGCACAGAACACTTTTGAATAAAATAAAACTGAGTTCTTCAAAGTAGGAATTCAATAAGAAAAAATCTTAAAGGAATAACGTGAACAATGATTAAAGTTTCAAATAGATGTATATTCTTTTCCTATTTTGTATAAAAGTCATGTCCCTACTCCAGAAACGCAAGTGAAAAAAACTAATTTTGCATATAAATGGAGTGACTTCACCACTTGATAACAGCTTATTATTTAAATGTAACAAAGACAGAAAAGAGCATAAAAAAAATCACAAAACACATACCAGCCCATTAGTTGAAGTAATCACAACACAGAGAATCTTTTAATAACATGAGATTGTATTAAATACTGCATCGTTTGTAAGTTTTATCGTGCTTCACCATTTTGGTGACTTTGCCTGTTTTAGTCAACTAGAAATTACCAAAGGTTTTCTGGTTATTTCTGGAAATCAGACATTTGTATTAGGGTTGTAATAGAAAAGCCATGAAAATACATCAGATAGCTCCTTACTTTATATCAGCTAATTATTCCTCCAAATCTAGGCCCTACCAAGAAAATGGATGTTTTCCTTCACATGCAGAAGTTGTTTCAAATCACTTAAGCAAGATCAACACAACTGACACAAGGACATAATTATAGGTTGCTTCACAAGAGAGAGGAACAACAGTGATAGGATTAACTGCTCCATCAATTACTCACACAACAAGTAAAAATATTGATCTGTGATTAAACAAATAGAGAAAATAATAACATTTCAAATCTTTCACTTCCGACAATGTACCTGTCAGTCAAAACTCCTAACGATTTTCAGTAAAAAACATGCCCAGAACTTATAAAATTCAAACCCTGAGTGGTCAGTAAAGAAAACTTGGGTGTGTGTCACTAAATTCTATCAGGATTCCAGTGCTGTGGTATATATGGTATGTATTAACTGTGATAAAGCACATTTCCTAAAGAAGGTGTCCTATTCTGGTATAGGAACTGGAAGTATTAAAGTATCACAGTACTGAAAAGTAGCCACAACTTCTGTTGCAACATAATCATTAGGAACAAAACATCAGAAGGTTTAAAGGGTTACTGGAATACTCTCCTGAAACTTAGTGACCTTAGCCCCATGTATAACTGTGAAGTATCAGGAGGTATTTTGAGTGTATGTTAAGCACTGCTACTGTCAGCATTAGTGATGTGTTGGTTTGGGGGTTGTTTGTGGGGGTTTTTTATTGTGTGTCACGTATCACGGATTTGTTTTTCTTTTTTTTGACAGAGTTTGAGGAGTCATATTATTCCTTGAGTGCCCAGTGTGGATGGATGCTGCGTTGTTTTAAATGAAGAATCGCTCTCCAGAACCTGAGGGAAACTGCCAAGCCTGATTTCTCTAAAATCGATTCCAGAGACTCCTGCTCAGACTTGGCTGAGATACGGAGGCACAGACTTTTTCATCAAATCACAAAAATAAAAGTTCTGGTAGTTCCTCTTCTGTTGGGATGCAAAGTTTTCTTGTAGGGAAGAAAAAAACCACAACCCCCCAGAGCTTTCGAAGTTTCCACAGAACAGACTATGTTCTGCCATATATTTGCTAGTGTTTTCTATTCTTACTCAGAATAAAGCATATAAATATCAGTCCAAAGGATCTTTTCTGTCCTACAAAAACATGATCAGTCATCTGAATCCACTGCTTAAATTCATATGATTCCAGGAGAAAATGAAACAAGTAATTACACCAGCCACACGATGCTCTTACTTATACAATTAGAAATCAGTGCAACGGAGCTTTCTGTTGTTTTTTCATTTATTCATTTTGTAACAGAGAAATGAGGGGAATTCTGTTGAAAAAAATCTTCAAGATGAATTTCCAAGCTGAGGACCAAAATAGCGTTGTCTTGAATGCAGATTATGATCCATCCCTTGGTTTAGATACACGCTTCATACATGGCCTCTGCAGAAAAACAAAAGCTTTACGCTCTCCTGGACAGCTAATAACTTTAGGAATTCTATCAATGATAGATAAAATAGTCATTAGGATTTCAGGCATCTCATTAGTCTTGCATTTGACCTGAAATTAAGAAGGTGAATAATCATATTGAAATAAACCTGTGGTTAATTATTTAGCCATTCAATCGAACAGTAAAACTAGTTCTTAATGAAGGTTTATCATTACAATGATCATTTCATTACATTTTAAATAAATAAAATCTGTACTTGTTTTTTAAAGTCCAAAAGCTCAAACTGAATGCCACTTCAAGCCACCACATAGCTCCTTCAACTTAACACTAACAACACAGACCACAAAATGAAAACATCAAAACTGCTGGGAAAAAAGTAGTTTCTTATACTTTGTTATAGCACAGGACTCAGGCTGCAATACTCAAAGAACATATGTCACATCTAGCCTTCACTTACTAAGAATCAAACCAGAACAGGAAAAATAAACCAAGAAAAAAAACAAAACAAAACACAACCCACCCCAAAAAACCAGCAAGACGTTGGTTCTCTTACTTTTCTTATTTTTTTTTCTATAGATTGCTATCTGAGATCAGGCTGAGTGTACGTATGCAACTAATTGCTGAAACATTAGCCCTTAGAAACAAAAAAATAATACTCAGCCTTTTCATGTTTCTAAGCACAATACAACCACCCATTCAATTCCTAAAACAAATGCTACTACTATGTTTTTAACTTCCCTCAAGAGAACAAAAAGCTTACAACTTATGAGAATACACAGGTTACTATCCTGTCTTTTGGTGGGAAACTTTGATCTTTTATGGTGGTAGGAGGGGAAAAAAGAAACACATAGCAAGACAGTTTTCGATACAAGCACTGTTAAAACATTGTGGGCTAAGAGAAGAAAGTTTTCACTGAACATCTAAATGAGCTGCTGGTCTTCCCTGAGCATAGAGAGAGGAACTAAAGAACAAAATAATTTTGTGTTAAGCTGGATTTAGGTAGGTTCTACTACTTGTAGATCATCATACATTTTTACATCAGAGAGTTTAAATACACAGTCTTCTATTAGAAATTAAAGATGCCTTTTTATTCAGTTATTTTTCAGTCAGTGCTTTTGCAAATTGTCTTTGTGTGCGTCTTCATTACTATGTTTTAGCAAGCAGGCCACCTAGTGCCTAACAATAACAAGTACTCTATAATGACCTGAAGTGTTCTGCAAGACGTAACAGTGCACTGAGTTAACTGGATATCAAAATGACGTTATGAATCTGCAAAAATAGCACAGAATTAAGTTACCCCCAGCCCNTCCCTGTACACTGGAATGAAAATTCAATAATCTCAAGCAGCAGCCAATAGTCCCTCAAAGTAAAAAAAGACTACTTCTTTCTTTACTCAATTTTAAATTACCCTTAGTGCATTCCTTGCAATAGTGAGATTTTTAAGCCTGTGGAAAGGCACTGTTCAAAGGCACCAGAACATACGGAAAATATTTCCTTATTCACATTCTGCAGACTAATAATTTTCAAATACCCTAATTTGACATGTCTCCATGAAAGTAAGTCACATCACAAAAAGTTTAGTCAGAACCAATGCTTCAGCTCTCTTCAACTTCAGTGGAATTGAGGTTCTCACAGCCCTGGGAAATGTATATGATGTTGCATATCTCATTCAGAGCTTTTAAAGTTCAAGTTAAATATTTTTTCACAACCCTGTTTACTCTGGAAAGCATAACACCCTGAATCGCCTGGTTCAATTTATAAACTTATTTAGGATTTATGTGTGTCTGTGTATATATATATACACTGCTTTTAAGGAAAAGAAATAATGAAAAGCATTGAGTGAAATAATCTTCTTTTGAGCATTAAGGCAAAATTTCAGAGAACATGCCCACTACCTACAAATCTACCTCAAGGAAATTGTTCGGGATTTCCTTGTCCCAAGAAACTGAACATTTTGTAGGTGATAGTGATTGTGTAACTGTCCAATACTGTCTAACACCATTTAGATAGCACTGCATTTACTACTGGTGGGCTTTACTTTGATGGGCATTTATATTTACAAAAGCTCAACACTCCAAGGTGTTCAACCTGCCTAGAGCAGGAAGCAAATTCTGAGTGCGTTTGAAATGACAGAATCTTTGCTTCTGTGGCAAATAAAAGCTCCCATTTGCCAAATATTGAACCTAAAATTTATCTATACAACAATAAAACTCCCCTGTAGCATTCATGGAGTTTCACAGAGGGAAGGAAAGATCCTTTCTGAAACACTAAAGTTGTACTACCCACCTCATCATATATACTACTCATGTATCAGAAGGATAAAGGCCAGCCATCCATACTTGCTTGAATGATGACTTCTGCTTTCATGATGTGAAAGGCATCACCCCTACCCAGGCATCAATAACAGAAAAAAACCCAAACTGAACCATTACTTACCCCCTAAACAAAAGAATCTAGGGACTGTATGATAAAGCTAGTAATGTCTGGAATTCACATGATGGTGAACCCATGCCACAATGAATTTTCAGCTGAACATGAATGTTACAATATACGAAATTAAAATTTATTGAAACACTACAATCTAATACCAACATGCTGGCATGAGATAGCATTCCCACGGGCTATATCAGTCTAACGGGGATACACTGAACAATATCACAATATAAGGATTAATTTTCTGGTTTGCTGGGGCTCCCAAAGCTGAAAAAATTTACCTTTTCCAGTGTTGAAGAATCAATTATGAAGCAGGATTTAGAAAGTAAAACATCAATACCAGCCGCAAGAATGGTTGCGCTATCAGTGCTGCTTGTCCTTTGCTGCCTAGTAGCTTTCCCTCTTTCAGAGCAACAACTGTAAAAGAACTTAATCTAACTACATGTTCGGGTAGAGGACCTGTGACTGGTTGTTGCCATCAATGTGTAACATCCCTTAGCTGACAGGTTCTCTCATTCATCTGAGCGCTTGTGCATATTGACAAGGATGCTGCCTGCCAAAAATGACAATACTGAGCAGTATTTCTTTAGCTGCACCTCAGCTTCTAGGCTGCCGCATGCCACAGCATAGTCAGCTAACCCAGACTCTCTTTCACAAGCAGATCCTACACCAACTGCATTCTTTCAAGTCTGTAAGAAACAGGGTCCTTCCCTGACAAACTAATTATTTCTCTTTCTGGTACTTCGAGGCAGTGAAGTCACGTACAGTGAAGCCTGTCCTGTTGTAAGGCTAATCTATAAGGCTCTGTCTTTATTCTTTCT
Source organism: Piaya cayana (assembly GCA_013389865.1). Classification (NCBI taxonomy): domain Eukaryota; kingdom Metazoa; phylum Chordata; class Aves; order Cuculiformes; family Coccyzidae; genus Piaya; species Piaya cayana. The sequence continues at coordinate 62,479 of WAAB01019518.1, read as the reverse complement.
ATCCTCAACATAAGACCAGATTAGAAACAGCAACGAAAGTTTTTGGTTTCCTGACGGACTAAAGTAGGTTGGAGAGACAACGGCGTTGACTGCTGCAGTTTCAACACTGGCATCTATCAAAGCCCAAACACCGCACGCTGCTGCAAGCAGTGTAAAAATGACAGCGTATCTATGTATCAAATCTGGTCCTGCAGCAGAAACACTGGCATTATTCACAAAGTGGTTAATCATTTATAATTCTTCTATTTGAGGAAATGGCCAATAGTATTATCCATGCAAGCCTCTCTAGGCTAATGTAATTAGTCTTACGCATTTTAAGACCAGATAGAATGGTATTAGATAGAATGGAAGACTATTTTAATTGGATGACGGCAAAATCCCTCTAAGCACTATGGCTGTCTCCTGTGTTCAAAATCCTTTAAAAAGTTCACAGATTCCAATTGTTTTCTGCAGTAACAGTATTTCTATCTAAATTATATTAAATGTGTCAGCTCCTTTCCAGAGTAAAAATGATAAAAGCACATTCAACTTCTGCAAAGCTGATCACTTTAAAGAAAAATATAAGATAATTAAAAGCTGTTACAACTGACAATACAACACTGCAGCTCCAAAATTCTCCCCTAATTACAGCTGCTAACTTTTAATAGCAACTGTAACAGTGAGTCAGCTTTGACATTACAATAGCATCCTAACCTCTTCTTTGGGAGAAAGGCTCTTGGCGAAACAGTTACAAGGTGAGCATATCCATCGAAGACTACTGGAAGTTTTGGAAAGCCCGTCATTAATTTTATCTTCATTCTTGTTGTGAAATCTAGACTAGTTCCCCCTTGACTGAATGCAGCTTGTTTGATGAGGTCAAACGTAAGCAGGTAGAGCTGATTCCCTGAAAACATTAAGTGGCCTTAAAGGGAATGGGCATCACTCCTTGGAAAGACCAACTTCTACAGGCAATGGCTGACCTAAGCTGATATACATATATATAGCTTTATGTAAAGTATCTGCATGACAGGACAGAGGAAAGGCAGCTGAAGCACACTGTACTTCTTGGTCTGGTATTAATTAAACTCTTAGTTTAGTATTAATGTATTATAGAAGGCACAGAACCTCAAAAACTGCGGTAGCTTTAAAACAGTGGATGATTTTGCTCTCCAAGAGTATAGCTTCTCCATTATGTTTGCCAGCAATTAAAGGAGGGATGAAAATGAAAATTAGAACCATTTAGGTTTTCCTGTCAGCTGGACAGCAAGAGCTGTTGAATCCTGGTCTCTCAGTCAGCCTGACTGAAGACTGCTCCAGCACGTGTCTCCCTCAAGCTTCTGCAATTGGCTTTTGTTTCTGTGAAAGAACGATACAAAAGTGGAAAGGCCTAAATCCCTTATCAGCACATACTGAGAAAATTCCATGATGAGCATTTTGCCCAGAGCTTTGGAAGATATTACAGGTCTGGTGCTTTATATATTGCACAAAGGTTTAAAGTCTTATGGCTACACATTTCTATCCTCTAAGGACACTTACTACCCCTCAAGAGAATTTAGGGGTATGTATCTAACAACCTTTAGACCAAAGTCCTTTTTAAACCAAATCAGTTTCAGTGGCTTTTATCCATCACTGAGAATTTGCTTGTATGAAGTAGTTCTATCAGACTGTATTAGTGATTCAGGGCACAAAGACGTTGCAAAATATCTTATGAAAAACTAAAAACACAAAATTTAATCACTGGCCTACTGCACCAGAATGAATGCCAAAATCATTCTCAGATCAATACAGAGTTAGAATAAAAACTGAATCAAATTCTCTTCTCAGACAGTCAGTGGTTTAGGTTTGTCAAATTAATGGGCAATTCTTCGCAGACTTCATGGTTTATGCTGTCTGTTTCTCACATTAAGTAAAATTACAACTAATTTTTTTTTTCTGAGGAAAATTTTAGGCCTAAAGCCTTCTCAACAAGCCAGTTCCTATTCAGTCACCTTGTGACATTTCTGGTTGCATTACAATTACTATAAAATATGTGGCCAGCATGGAGTGAACTACGTACAACAGTTATCACGGACCCGTAGATTGTTGCCATCTGTTAAGAAAATATCGTAGAACTTAAACGTGAGCGCTGTGCGATGCTTTCAAGGCTACTCTTGGTCTGACATACTCTTAATAGAACTCACTTCCCTGCTTCAATGGGTAGTTATTAGCTATCCTGAACCTATGACATTCATCCCAAGTGATCATGAGGAGAAAAAACATTGTCAGTGTTTATTCAGCCCTCATCTGGTTTTAAAAGTAATTGAAGAGAAACATTTTGTTCCATTTAAAGTATCCCAAGAGTAGAAGTGGAGAAAAACTTCTAAGAGCAAATGAGAAGGGTTCTAAAAGAAAAACACCCAAGGGATTGTATCTCAGACACAATTTTTTTTTTTTTTTTAAATTACAGGTGCTTATAATTACTTGTAAGGGAGAAAACTAATTACGGCAGTCTTTAGGGACCTTAAACATGGTAAATACTGAGAGAAATTAGCCTGGGTTTTTGGAAGTTATTTGTATACATTGCTTCCACTTTTTTTTTTTGTTGGTATGGAAGTGGCTCTCTCCCATTAGTTTTTTTGTTGTTGTTGTTGTTACACATAAGTGGTTTTATTTATGGTAAATAATGAGAAATAAGCCTCAGTTCTTTCTGAATGTCCTGCTTTTAGAAGTTTTAAAACATTTTCTTCATATAAACAAAGAATATTCCCATGCTCACTAAAGGAACACATGAAACTTTGCATACATCAACAAAAAAAAGCTGTCCGGATGTATTGTGTATCGCCAGTACATATTTAAGCCATGGTTGAAAAATGTTAATTTTTTGTTAAATATGAATAAATGTGGTTTTGCACCAAGACAATAATAATTTGAATACTTTTCATAATTTACTATGGAAAATTACTAGAACATACCATATGACAACATACAAATGTGGCTTAAAAGATCACATTCAAACATTTAGAATGGCTACGTATGTATGGAAAAAGGCTTTTGCATACCACTGGTATATTCTACACATGATGTACTGAATCATTGCTCAGACTCAACTTACCACAATCCCAAGGAAAACTCATACAAGGCACAAGCCATTTGTCCCCTTCTACGTGTCAACTATGCTAGCAAAATAAGAAGAAAAAAAATCACTTTTATTGTATATTACTTAGCTTGAAGATTGCTACAGCATGTCTGGATTCCTTAGTAAGTTCTATAATTAAACAGTCAATTATAATTAAGTATGTTTATTACAGAACGAACTAAGATTACTCAGCACTGTGGTTTATTGCCTATGGTTTCCAGTTGCGTGTCATTCAGACAGGACGCTATGAGCTTTAAAAATCTTCTCTTCCACTGACCTGACCAAAAGGGAAAGGATGAAAAAAAAAAAAGAAAGAAAATAAATGTTTTTCCATTACAGAAAAATATGATCCCCCTTCTTCCCATCATCTTCCCATTTTTATGCAAAAATATTTTAAACCAAATCCAAGCCTGCCTCAGTATAATACCAATAAAGCCAATGACACAGATATAATTAATTTTAAAGAACAGTACAGCCATGCACTATATTATTTTGATTTGTATTGACCTTCCATTGACTTGGACAAGACTTGCATTGCCCTAGTTCCACTGAAGTCAATGTTAATTTTGACATTGTGACAGATTCACTGTTACAGTATTTCTGATCTTGTATCAGTCCAAAATATTTGCATAGCACAAACCCTGTGACATAAAAGGCACACCTTGTCTCTAATATTATGGCATTACAGATTTGGTATCATGAACGCTGATTTTTATGACAATGAGTAACTCTAATTGCTGTAGCAACTAGTCATGGACTCAGTACGTGTGTTACATGGCTTTAAAATACCTTGGAAGTGAACAGTTACAGATCTTTTTTTGTTATCAGCTTTTTACTTGGTACAACTAATGAAGTGATTGGTTGTATCTAATTCTAATATTCTTTTTTGTATACTTTTCACTTTAGATCTAGATTTGTTTGAATTTGTAACAAGCAGTCTCATTATCTGTTCCATCTAGGGCCCACTCACAAATTCTTAAATGATCAATCGGTCATTAATTAACAGAAAAGAGCTACACCTCACTGCATTTGGTAAAATGTGTCTAGTTATGCAAGTACACTAATTAAAAGATTCCTGTATACTATTTGATGAGTTGCAGCAGTCTAGCAATAGTCAAGATCCTGAGGGAACAAAGCAAGGCGCATTGCAGAGCACTGGACTTTGAGGACAGGCTTCAGTTCAGACAGGGATTTCTTTTGGGTGGGTGAATCCTGTGTGAAGCAGCTTTGAAAGGAAAGGAGCTCAAGAGAGCTGGCAGACCTTTAAGGACAACCTTCTGCAAGAAGAACACTCCATTCTGATAAACAAGGAAAATAAGCAGACATAGCAGGAGACCTGCTAGGTTTCACAGGGAACTCAGGACTGAGCTCCAGTACAAAAAGAAGACATATAGGACATCAAGGTGAAGACAGATAACAGAAACTACCTCTTTCTGTCTTTAGGGAGAAGGTCTTTGTGCCTGAAGACACAAGGTTGAAGGACGAGTGTGGAAAAAATCCCACAAGGACAAAGCCAGGCCGACTGCTGAGGTGCACAGTGAGAAAACAAGAGACAGGCTCATAAAGTGAAATGAGGAAGGTTCTGGTTGGACATTACAGGAAAAAAAAAGTCATTTGGGATAATTATGCATTGGAGCAGGTTCTCCAGAAAGGTTGTGGAATCTCTCTATGCAGTTGAGACTTGACCAGACAAAGCATAAAGCAACCAGATCTGAATGCAGTGCTGATATTGCTCCGAGCATGAGGAGGTTGGACTAGAAGTTCCCAAGGTTCTTTCCTATGTGAATTATCCTACGATTCTATAAAAATTTAATCTTGAGAATAAAATACAGGTATAAGTAAGAGCTTGATTTGTGGAATGCAGCACTTTCATTTCTTTAATCTTGTGCCAGGGTTAAGGTATTAAAAAAACCTTCACAGCTATTACATTTGTGTAAGGTCCAGGAGTCTGCGCCAGTTACTTAGTATCAGCCAAAGATTACCAAAGACAAAAACTTGAGGAGCACTTTGCATAATTGAAACAGCAAAAGCTGCCCCTTAGAACTATGTAAAATAATTCTTTGCAGTACCAAGATTATTGTGCACGTTTTTCGTTTTGGCTAATGAAAATTATTTGAACCATGAAAACCTTTAATCCCAAATATACTGACTCAAGGGGAAAAAAAAAAAAGTCTTCTATATGTATTGCAGATTTATTAAACAATTCAGCACTCCTGGAAAACTGGAAAATTTCCTAGCAAATGGAAAAAGAAAACACTTTTCACATGATGTAAACAGCACTTAATGCCACAGTGAAGCACAACATTTTATGTTCAGGCACAATGCTCCTGGGTTTCCAGCAAGGGAAGAGTATTCATCCTCACCATCGAGTAAGTTAAAGTAATGCCTGACTAAAACAAATACTGTCCACGTCTTCCGCATTTAAAAATCACTGATTCAAAGTCAGAATCAACAGAAAAGTCAGAATCAAACAGGAATTTCTGCATTCTGTGGTGCAAACATATATCAATTCTCTAGCCTTGCTACTAGTGCTTGAAGAAATATTTATATGAGCCCTCAAACACAATGGTAATTTCCAGCTGTTCCAGCTGTGCAGTTTACACACTGCAGTGCTTGTAGACACAGAGCTAGAGGACTCTGTTACATCCGATTACTATCACTGCTGTTCCATAATGATCATCTTAGGAAACTGTATTTGTGTTCTGTTATCAGAAAAATGTAAACCAAGTTTTTCCACTGAGCAACAACAAACATTTTACAAAAAAAAAGAAAGATAAGTATATTGCCTTTAAAGTTCTTATTAAGTATAGAGCGTGGAACACATATCTGGTTTCTAATAAAAAAACTCTGAAATTATAAGCAACGTTCTAAGCATTGATAAATTCAGACTTATTGACAAAGTTGAATTTGTTTATTGTCATGATAGGAATGGTTGGACTCGATGATCCGGTGGGTCTCTTCCAACCTGGTGATTCTATGATTCTATGAAGATGTTATAGTTTCCCTGGATAAATGGATGACCACCCTACAATTCACCACAAATAAGTATGTCAGCTGGTTTAGTCTGCTAATAGATTAAATGTGGTACATAACTGAAATTGATACACCTTTTATCTAAATATAACTCCAAAGAAAACAAAAGAATGTTCTCTGCATTTCAAAGCTACAAACATTTTAAGTGGATGGACCTTATCAAGGCTGCCATACCTCTGGTAAGAAGTATCTCTGAAAGTTTCCTGATTCTATAGAATGAAAAAAGGAGACAGAAAATAAGTTCTTCCCCCAAACTTATCAGAAATTATAGCCAGTAGGCGGTCATGTTTTAACTTTAAAAAAAAACCCACGCCTGAACTTTATGGCTTTCTGCCTTTACCTTCTAGCAAGGTTTATTTTTGGTTCCTTTCCAACTGAAAAATGGACTACAAGATTCTCTTCAGGTTTAAAATAATTAGTAAACCCTTAGAATACTCATTATAAATAGATCAAAGCTTCGACCCAACTTCAATACAAAGGCAAGCCTTTTAGATCAAACTTGAACTACCACCCATCCTACATACATCCTGCTGATATCTTACTTTGGGTTCTGTTAAATTATTAACACCAAAATACTGAATAATTCATTATTTGAAGAAAAATAATAAGAAACTTCATTTATATTACTTTTATACCAATTACATTTTCCCGTTTCTTCTTTCCTTTTTAATCTGGTGTGGGGTTTTTTGCAGTAAATTTAATGGCTCAATCCCTCATTTACAGGCGAAACAAAATTCAAGGTAATTACGAAGCCAAGAAAACGCAAGCAGGAGGCATTAGGTGTTAATGGGAAAGGTAAAAGTAAAGATGTTTGTAACAATCAAACACTCTTACTCTGCCAACAAGTACCTAGAATTCTTGACAACACTCCTAGACATCCAGTCACCACAGCAATTCAGAATTAATGTGATCAGGTATACGAAAGTGTCACATACAAGTACAGATAACAGACAAAAGCGCCACAAAAGTTGTTACTGTCACCTGCAATATCCAGTTGGAAGGAACAACGCTATAAAAGAAGTTACGCTAGGAATCTGAATTCTGGAAAGAACTATATAGCTTTCCCTATATCAGAAACTTCTCTTCTGGGCAGAGTCTGTAGTTTGTCTGAATGAAAATCAGTCAAATAACTGTACGTAAAATAATTTGACAAACAATCTAAAAAATATGTCAAGGCTGAATACAGCACAAAGAATACAAGAGCGGTCAAATATTTGTGTGTCTAAAATTTAGGAACACTATGTGGTATTGGAAACACATTTAATGAAACTAGCTACAATCTATAAAAATTAAAGTACAAAGTTAGTTTAGCAGCCAGCTAGCAACTGAAATAGATGGTTCGTTTTTCATGGTGTCTTTACCATAAACATTTCGGTATTCACAAGTTACACTGCTCACTTTGCTTTTTGTCTGCCTTGTGTGCTTAGTGCTTAGGAATTAAGAGTAACTTTTGATATCAAAGTAACAAATACATTTGTATAAAGAAAAATCTAACTCTACAGATTTAAGAGTTAGCATTTTCGATATGGAACAGTATATTTACTTAAAAGTCCCAAACTCTTCTGATTCTTTTTTTTTTTTCCTTATTCTTTTAAGCTTCTACCATAGCTTGGAAATGATTAAATAAATTATTTTTGAGGGCTAGTGAAATAAAAAACTTGTAACAATGGTTTATTCAGCAATAAAGCCACTTAGTGCACTCGCTAGATTCCTATGTTCCTCAGGCCAGAATTGTGTACTTAAGCTTGTACATCACCTCTAGCAATCAATCCTTTTCAATACTCTATAACACAGATTCTAAAGATCGAATAACTTCCATTTTCACATATATTATTCTACTCCAGTAGTACATATGTCAGAGAGAACATAGGCTATAAGAGTCATGATTATCAGAAAGAAAGAAATCTAGAAAAATAATTCAAATATTTAAGAATAAAATGCAATTTACGGAATTTGTCTAAACCCCCCAAAAAAAAATAAAGTTTCAGAGCTATTACTTTTCTCGTCATTTATTGTTTGTTGTCTTTCCTAAGGAAATGTTTACAGTGACTCCACAGGACTCGAACACTGAGAAGTAATATAAAGAGAAGGACATGCAGCGAACAACAAAGATTCTTCTAATCCTCCCAGATAAAAAAAATACAGCCATTCATACTCCACTACTGCAATTTCAATAACTGTTTCTCAGTATTCTTCCAGTTTTATTCCTTCTACGCTTGCTTGAATTCACCATATAGATTTAAACAGCTGCAGAGCGCGTAGTGCACAGGCTAGTACTGTATAGGAGCTCAGGCTACATAAGCAGATCTTTCTTTGGGCTTTTCTTCACCACCAGACTGAGATGCCTCTATTTATTCAAGTCCTCTGGTATAATGCATCTGACAAAACGAGGCACCAAATGTTTGCCACAAGTTAGAGAGCGGCGATGAAACTTGAAATAAATTATTCTGTGCTGCTTCCCTAAAAAGAAGAGCAATTCTAGGACACTCTGCAGTTGGGTGGGCTGAAGTTGCAATGTATTTTAATTTAAACAGGAATGGGAATTTTTGCTCCATCACACTTATGCAACAGAGGTCACGTTCAGATTAACTGATTGTTTTGACAAAAGGTTTAACTCCTTAAAGAGTAGCAAGAATTACCTTAAAATACTAAGTCTTGTTATCCAAATGGTTACTTTTGATTTAGTAAACACAATACTAATTTTAGCTGATGATAAAGCAACTAATCTTTACATACATGCTCATTCACACTCTTATTAGAGGTGTGTTTTCCTGCAGAAAAATAATACTTAAAAAATTTCAGCAGCTGAAGCAGAAGTCAAACCAAAACCTTTTTGCTCTGGGACATGGAAAACTCCTGGGTTCTTACCAATGTTTGGCTTACAAACCAACGTCACACAAACCACCTGGGCAACTTGACAAGAGTGTAGTTGTGCAGGCCTCTCATTAGCATTAACAGACACCTGAAAAGCAAGCACTTCAATATTTCTCATAAAACTCTGGGAATTCTATCACTCTTCCAGGATAGAAAAATTGTAGGTAAACCTTCCTGTAATCTTAATGGGAATTCCAAGCATAAAAATATGCATAAATATCAAATTCTAAGAATACAGGTTTTGGGTTTAGAAGTTCCTCATTTCCTTTTCCATGTGCATGCAGATCTGCATCCTTAAGCATAAATAGAAAAGGAATTTAGAGAGATTACTACGTTAGTGGTTTATAAAAGGATACCCACATGATAATACACAATCAGGCAGCACCATGGAAGCAGGAGCTCCCCAAGGTCTGTTAACTACCAAATGTGACTTCTCTTCTCTTTGATTTGCTTTGTGAAGAACACAAAACCATAACTTAGCTTACCGGCTTCCTTGCTTACTGAAACTGGATAGCATGCTGGTTGCCAATTCTGCTACATAGAAATGGTCTGTCACACATTCTATTTCCAGGATCTCAGTACTCAGTACACTAGATTTTTCCTTACATAATTTTCACGATAAATAATCGCAATTCATCACGCTCACACATTCAAGGAACAGTTCCCTCTAAACTTCAGGTAATGGGCTTCTGGAAGCTAATGTTACACAAATTAACATTAAAGAGAGTTTAATTTCCTATTTCATCAGATTGACATAAATCTATCCTAAGTGCACTGGTATAAAATGAGCATAAATGGATGAACAAACAGACTATGCATGTTCAAATCAAACTTCATTCTCAGAGTACCAAAATGTACATAAAATTATGCTGCTTCTCCAGAAAAGCTTTTTGGTGTGCTATGCAGATTGACATAAAAATGTACTTTCGGTTTTTTTATTTGCTATCCTTTTTCCGTTTGTAACACCACTGCTGAATTCTTGTTGGGTTTATGCTGCTTTTGGTAGCTCATTTCCTGATGCCTGTAACAAGCATATTTAGTCTAGGCAGCAGCAAAAGCCGTACTTCTGTACTGACGTCTAACTTAAGGTTCTGGCTTTTCACACTCTTCCTTATCTCCCCTCTAAGTTTATCAACTGCTAATCTGTTTAAAGTTGAGAGGACAAATCAATAAATCAATAAAGGAATATGCAGGAGTTTTGGAATCTTCAGTAGTTATCAGTTCTTTGCCAGCAAGAGGAATTTTTGTATTTATCTACACGGGAAAGGGGAAAATAAACAATGGAAGTTTTGAGGTATTTCATAAAAATTACTATTTGCAACAATATCTTATCTCTTTCCTACGTTCTTTATAAGATGTAAACAGGCCGTATGTATAACTACAAAAAGGACTATACAGTGAGGTGTTTGCAGCAGCAACATTCAAGACTCTGAAGACCTACAAGGTCTATTTGAGTCTTCACATACTCATTTTAGGAGCAAGAGCAGATGTGACAAAGAATCCTGTTAGTAAGAATTGTAACACTGCCTAAGAATTTGATGAATTTTCAATCTACACATAATTTGGGATACATCCTGTCTTATGCAGCAGGCATGGAAGAGAACCTGATCACCTGAATTTTATCAAGACGGTTGTACGTTCAGTTCTGTACATTTTTTATATTTATTGTTAGGATCAGTATGTTACATTATGGTGTAAAGCTATTTAGAGCTTAAACTAAGATCTTTGCTATTTGCATAGGGCACACGCTACTATTTCCAAAATAGTAAATATTTATGGGACACAGAGAAGGATTTGGTAGCCTAAATCCTTGGATATTTTTAACTTTGGTGACAATTTCCTGAATAAGGTTCTAAAAGCTACAATCATCACATAAGTATAATCATATAATCATATGAGAGTCACATATGTATGCAAGATAAGTAGCGAAGAGTATAGTACTAATAAGAGTTGCATCCTACAGTACTCTACGCCTACGCTACAGTAAGATCCAGCAAAGAAGCTCATTATCACAACAGGGAATCTGAAACTCATGTGTCAGTCATATAAAAAAAACAAAGCACTGCAGCGGCGTGGTAAAAATACCAATGATTAAGATAGACCGATGCAGAGTGACTGAGTATTGCACAATCTGTTTCCTCTGGATTAGTTTCCTTTATAAATACAGTCCAACATTGTCTTCTATCATAAAATTAAGTTCAGCAACCTTGCAAACACATCGCATAACTCACAGCGTTCTGCTTAGCCCCCCACTGTGACTTCACAGGAATTCACTGAATCGTTCACCCTGGAAGAGTCTGTGAGAGGGCTGCAGTCCAACCTCCCGCGCAGATATGTGTCACTTCTCAGTTCTGACCAGATTGGATCCAGGCCACTTGGATCTTGAAAACCTCTATGGACAGAGATTTTACAATGTTCTGGGCAACCCACTTCACTGTCTTTATTATGACAGCGGTAAATATACATTCCAGAAGCGAACAGAGATGAGTAATGAATTACTTACATTAAAATCCGAGTATTGTTTTGAGCAATTTGTTGTGGTTCTTCCCCCTCTAGGGGGTCAGAGACTCATTTGCTCTATTACACAGACATGTTTCAGAACCATAGAGTCATGCTGGTAACCAGTTGTTGAGAACAACGAGCACCAAAAAACCCACTAGGGCAACACTCATACAATCATCAGACTGGTCGCCAGGTTGAACGACAATCTGTACATGTACTTAATATGCAGAGACCTAATAAATAGCTAATAAATGATTAAATGAAATTGCTGTTTTCATAATGAATTAGCACAAGATCTGTTGTACTTAATGTTTGGAATATTTAAATGGTTTAACATACTCCAGTTATAAGTACTCTGCAGCTGGCTGTTACAACACAGATTCCTCACTTAAGTATTTTTAAACTGTTTATATGTGTCATTATAACATGCCAGGACTTGTATAGTAGTTTTAATTATTTGTAATTCCTGGAGTCAAACCACAGGCCAGTTCTCTGGGAAAAAAAAAAAACAAAACAAAACAAAAAAACCAAAAACCCACAATGGTTCCCGCTCTGGGCAGGATGGAACAGAGAAGAAACAGGGGCTTGATTTGCATCACACTTGAATACAAACTGCAACAGCTGCTGCATTTGATCAAGACAAAATTTCTTTACCCAGATCTCATTCTGGGAAGCAAAATGTCATTTTTTCTAACTCTGCTGTGAAGCTGAGCCTGGTTACATAATGTACATGCTTCCCAAGTTTCCAGCAAGCTGTATTTGCCCAAGAGAGACTTGGATCACGTACAAATTTTGTTCTGAATCTCAAGTAATTCTCCCACAAATTTCCAGGGCCTTTGGAGTTACAATGTGCTCAGTGCTACAGAGCAATGCTTGAAGGGTGAAAGGAAAATTCTGGCTGCTCCAAGACCATTCTTTTCCAAGATGAGGGACCTTTCCATACGTATTTGTGTGATTTAGCCTTTGAACATTTTAAAACCTTGTCCTAGGCATCACTCCTTTTATTCCACGAAGAGGATATTACGGAAGATGTTAATCAAAATATACTTTCCATATTTCATATTGAATCTGTGAGCATAATCTATGCATCTCTGGCTGTTGCAATCAATCTGTCAGACTCTGCAGAGAACAGAAGATACTGCGTATTCTGGAAGTGCATGTCATCTGCTATCTGAACAAACAGATGAAGAAAAATGAAGCAACGCTGGTCTTATCAGGCGAGGTAGTATTTATGTCATACTGATAATTGTCACACTAATCAGAACTGTAAACCCCCTCAAACTAAAGAAAAATAAAATAATAAACTGTCTCTTAACAACATAGTAAAAATCTCATTTTATAGTAAAGCTCTGCAGCTACCAAAAAAACCATTGCTGGCAGCTCAAGGTAGACCCTACAAAAAGCAATAGTTTATACAACTGAAAAGAGAAATTTCTAATGAAAATAAATGCACAAAGTTAAATGGCATCTTACCAAGTCTGCAGACAACAAGACACATATAGCAGACAGCGTTCTCTGTCACGGTGCGCTGAACCATGGCAAACACGCGTTATTTTACACAGATACAATTTCACACACAAATTGTCACCATTCTGATTCTTCAACCATTATTAGAGTGAGACAAATTTACTTAGGGTTGAGTTGAGCCCCTGAATCTTACGCCCATCCCTCCCTTTCTACTGGTTGGTCGCACTTGGCCCAAAAATAAGCTAGAAGGGCATCGTTTTCTGTTCCAATAAACCTTGCATCTCGCTTCCCTTCAGCAAATTTCCAAACCAGTCACAGGACACCACTTATCTTATAGACCCCCCTTTCTACTTTTAAAGACACACCAATGAAAACATGAATATTCAGTAATCTGGATACTGAAGAAACTATTCACTTCTTGTATCCTAAAAACAAATTGCTTTCCTTGAATTATCATGCACTCCCTTTATATAAAGGAACTGAGTGGGCATACGTTAGGGTAATCTTTCCTGAAGGTCATAACAGTAGGGTTCATATCCTATAAAAGTGCAAACATGTCATATAGCTATTAAATAAGCCTTTAATATTAAGGTATGTTGGTGTCATTGGGTAGGATTTTGTATGCTTTAAGCCCCCCAAGGAGAATTTTTACCAAAATAATTTCCCCCTTTGAATTTGATACACAGCATAGAGGGCACTTCTGCCCTCCCTGGGTTTTTCCTAGAGAGAAAAGTTGTCTTCAGTGTTAGAGTAACTACTGCTACACTGCCATTAAAAGCATCCCATTTGTCCCAAAACACCAATAAATCACTTGACGTTGCCATAAGCAGACCATCAATCAAAACCCAACTGAATCATAACAACAGCTTCCCCAAAAACCACAGTTTCAAAGAAAAGAACTAATCTGACTGCTTCCATGTTTCCTCTGTTCAGTTCGAAGCTATTCAACTCTGCATTTCTGCCTGTTAAGCACTCCGCATCAGAGCCATCAAATTTTTTGTGTGTTTTAGCATTTTCTTTCAGCACTTTTGCGCTTCTCCGCAAGAATTTTATGTTTTGACTTGGTTCTTGTTCTCTGCTAGCTTGGCAAAACTTCTCAGACTTTTTGATATTTTTCTCGGTACTTCAGTGTCTTGCTTCAAAGCTTCTCTTTATTGCGAGGCTCCAATGCCATAGCTACTTTGAACACTTTCCCTTCACCCTGGCACTTTGCCTTTGTATTGCAGCATATTCATTTCAGTAGCTGAGTGTTCCAACCATGTTCTTCAACAACCATAGCTTCACATCTATGACATTTTTTCTAGGACTTCACCCTAATTCTTTCCTACATAGGAGGTTCTTCGCAGCTATTTTGCAAATTTATCAGGCGCAAGGCAGGGTCTGATGTCTCAGCTAGCAGTTCAACATGGTGTTCCTAAGTAACACAGTGTTCTCCATCCCTCCTTCTGGCCCAGAAAGAAGTGATAATTAAGGAATGATCAACAGCTCCTGACACACGAAGTTAATTAAGTGAGGGTTGCATGGTCTGTTTTCTTTTTCTTACTCCAATACATCAGAAACTCCTGGGAATTTTGCTGCTTAGGGCTGGGGAGTCCCTTCCAGGCACTATCACAGGTCCTACTGGCATCCTGCTGCTGTTACTACTATTACTACTTTAGGTCTTCTTGAACATTTTCTTCTTCAAAGCAAATCACATCATGTTTTTCTGCATTTTCAGTCAGAAAACACTAATAGAATGACATCAAGCTTCAGTTCTTTCCCAGTATATATAAGTCTAATGTTTCTTAGTGATCAGTGTTGGTGCTTCCATAATGCGTATTTCATATTTGAAAAATATTTTGTTTCATTAAATACACTGAGCTGAATTTTTACATATGTCTGAAAAACAGAGATACCGTAACTTTGAGTGACATGATAGATACAATCCAGTTTTTTGTAAATCAGCACAGCTCAGCAGACATCAATCACTATGAGCACATTTATATATCTGTAAAAAAGTCTTATACATATATGAATGTTTACACTCGATACTGTAAATATATTCAGCTTTCTTAACACTGAGTTTATTTTTGTAGGGAAAAAAAATACAAAATTGCAAATTCCTTCCTATAAGTAGTTCTTCAAAAGAAGAAAGGCAGGTTTGGATCTAGTTCTTTCCCCTCATCTCAGTGATCTATTCGTTAGAGTTCTATCAGTAACATGCTGGTCAGTAGGATGAAAGAACTACATCAAGACCTTCTCACAAGCCATCCAACTTTTAAATCTGGCTCTTCACGAAGTGCTGTGCAAGAGAAAGGGAAAAAAAAAAAAACCTAAACAAGCAATGAACAACATTCTTATTAGAGTCCTAATCGTGTCCTGAAAGCAGCAGGGTTTTGAGATAATGGCAACATGCAGCCAGTTACAACTTGTTGACCTCAGCACTGGGCTCTGAGAGCCAAACTGTCTGTGTACTAGCTAGCATTTTCCCTAAAAACCTGCAAGCATCTGTGAAGGAAATAGTCAGATTTCAAATCATCTTCCGGAATCTAATGCTTTCATAACAAGAAGTGTTCCTTTTAGGGCCCATATCTGTGGAAAAGCAGAAGTCAGCGGGAGGAAAATAGGCACGGAAAGGTAGTACTGGATAGCAGACACATGAAAAGTGGCAAAATGCTTGCCAGTTATCTAGGGAAATGACAGTCCAANTTTATAAAGAAGACTGCTCAAACCCTGTAAACCCAATGTTTAGCTCAGATTGAAGACATAAGTTACAGCTTTTATGAGCACAGCATGCCCATGCATATGCATAAGAAACACACATATATGCTTTTAATACAAAAGAAAAATAAAAAAGGACACTTACATATCCTGAAAGAATGCTCAGTGGCAGATGATCTTCCCAAAATATAAAGAAAACTCAGCAGAAGCATCAATCCTTTTGGTATCACATTTCAGAGTAATGAGTATTTCCACTATGACAATAAGACCTGACTCACAGATATGTACTGAGCTGATAAATCACATTGTGAATGGCAGTGTCAGCTGAAATCCATACTATTCATAATGATGAGGCACTGTGAATACAGCAGTTTGTTATGCATGTTATTTGCAAAGGGTGTGACCTCTTGGAAAGCTGAATGAATGAGAAACGACTGTTGTTATGTTCAACAGATGCGGTTAGGACACAGTTCACGTTTTGTTGTTAGCCAAGTTTTCAGTACGTTTGTGCTTCATTCAAGAGTTACACCAACAAAACAGAACTAATGCCAAAACTCACCCGAACTACAAACTCTCTTCTTCATGGCAGATCAAGAGCTTTCTGCAGCAGCAGGACACGCTAACTACAAGAAGATATTCAGAGTAATCTTAGATGACCAGTTTAAGAGTCTCAAGCAACAACTTTTGATGAATTAGTTTAGCAAGACGTATTGGCACTTTATCTATTAGCAGTATATTCAAAACAGCTCCCTTCAGTGCATCTCTAATACTTCAGAAAAAAAAGAATCAAGGACTAAACAAACTGTTTCATCACAAATTATGAGCTTCCACTAGCATGTTGCTGGGTCAGTCAAGCTTGAGTGAGTAATCAAGGGTACGAAGTGCCTCGTGGAAAGGCAACCCTTTTATCAGTCCTGTGCTGTCACTTTGTGATTTACCAAAAAAAGTAACTCACCAGAGGACTGAGCTGGGGTTTTGGAATTTATTCAATCTACAGACCTTTTATTAATTCATTTATGATTTTCTAAATTAAATAAATTTTCTACATAAGGCCCTCCAAGTCGATTAACTATGCAGTAAGGATTTCTTCTTCCATGCTAATGCCTTTTCTAATCTAAAAATGAAGTAAATATTATTCTCAGGCTTCTTCCTTTCAAATTCAGATCAATGCTGTCTCACCTATAAAATCCTCCAAACAAAAGAGTGAAACTGCTTCTCCACTTGTGACCAGACTTAACTTCTAGTCATGCTCTGTATTCCGTTACCTCACACAACAGTACAGGCCGTGAAAAGACAAACAGCTTCTTGGTTTGTAAATCGACTTCAGGACTTCCATTTCGTAAGAGAGGTACAGATAACTCGCATTCATCTTCTCTTTAATCACTACTCCCAGTAGAATGTTTACAGCATTTTTAACCTGTAAATCTGATGAATCTCTCAAGAGATTCATTAAAAACGTAAACAGGATTCTCTCCTCTTACAACAAACAATACCCTGGTAATGCCTTCTAATAATGAACACATTCCAAGGGAAATTGAAAATCTGTAATATCCCTATCATTGCACAGCCCATGCATATTATCTATGATGGTAACTATACATTTCGATTGCACTCTATTGCCTGGTTTTGATTGCAGTGAAGTATCTTCTGAGAGATTTTCATAGTGATTCGAGTAAGGGAAGGATAAGAACAACTGTCTGGGTTCTGGGTTTGTGGATACTGCCTTATATTTGCATTGCACTATCTTCTTGCATTTGTACCAAAACAAAAACAGAATCTGTTCACAGAGATGAGCCTTATTCAGAACATATAGTACAAAGTTTCTACAATGAACACTTAAAATAACCTAAAGAGAGCCTGGATTCGCATTAGAACAGTGTAAGTAGCTCTCTCTGTATCCACAGCTGGCCCTAGATGGTTGTGTCCTATTGCTGATTATCAATCAAGGAATAGCTCTGGCTGAATTATCACCAGTTCAGATGGGTTCATCAGAGTATTTCTTTTGTTACTATTTGTCTCATAAAATCGCCCAGCCCTGAACATAAGATAGAAAAAAAAAGTCAGTGGTAAATGTTCGCAGTTGACTGCAAAAAAATAGGAAACATAAATGACAAAGAGTAACTGAAAACCAGTTCATCCCCTCCTCCACACAGTGAAAACAAAAATGGCAAAAATCATTTTCTGCTGGAGATGACTAATTACACTGACATTTTTATATTCGGCACCATCAGGGTAGATCATCTCAACGCAAGCCTGAGCCCCAAGTCTAAAACGTGTGCTAACAAACAAAGAGTGAATGTTGCAGGTTTCTTTCAATGACGTACACTTTTCCAATAGAATATTCTGCATATTTCAGAAATTGTACAATAGACCGTACATCAACACTTGATTACTGAAATTACTACTGATGGAAGAACAGCCCCTGTGTAGGAGGCCTCCTGGAACTCAGAGAACCTTGGATTCAGCTGCTTGGACTATCAAAACTTATCTGTATAACATCTGCTCTTTTCATTTATTTAAAGTCCACATCTGCAGGGTTCTGAAAATTTCAGTCTGAGAGCATCTAATGGTACAAAAGCAACACAGCCTTCAACACGCATTCATTAAGGCAAACTAATTAGGATAAGAGGTTTCCCTCAATGCAAACTGAAGGAAAGAGTCCATCATTGTGGAACAACTACATTTAATGACCAAGCAACCACAAATAAACTGCAAAGAGTGGACAATTACTGCAATATTTTAATAACACCTATGTGCTTTTTAAGGGAAAAAAAGTGTTCTCATCCAGACAGTAGAAACAAAGATGGAAAACACTGAGTACCTTCAGTATTCTGCTGAGCTTGCATTTAAAAATAAACTAAAAAAAACCTGACACAAACCCATGCAAGTAATTCTTAACCTAAATTTCAGTTAAATTTAGCATATGCTGTATTATGATTCTTTTAGACACTTAAAAAACATCCCAGTGACATGATGTTATACAGATAGCATAGAAAATAAGTGAAAGCACCTGAAATTAAAAAATACTCCAATCTAGCTTTACCAACAGCAAAAACAAATCATGAAATGCTAGTACAGACTCGAGCACCTTCACCACCACTTTGCAGTGCACAGTTTTGTTTGACTGCCTGCTTTGACAAATAATTCCATGATGAAGTAAAGGATAAAGCAGAGCTGCTGGAACAGTAAAGAAACTTTACAAAGAAAGTCTAAGAACCTTAGTACCACTTACCATGCTCTTCTCTTATATCTGGTAAAAGTACTTACTTTTCTGTTCATAAAAAATAGTGTCTATTCTCAACTTTATCTTACTGTCTTATCCTTACAGTCCATATATTGTTAAGTCCTGCCCCAGAAAGTACATTTCTTACATTCTTGTAGTGAACTTGTCAATCAACCCTCACTCTTGTATTAAAAAGTACTAAACCATCAACATGAAGCATCAGCAGAACACTCTTCACAAACACAAACGAAATTAGACTCCATCTAATGCGTCCACTCCAAAAACACACTCAGGAAAAACTGAATTAACAGCTTCATCTTACAGCCCTGAATGTCAACTAACCCAGGTCTTGCAGGACTAAGGGAAAAGAAGCAGTCTTGGGTTTTCTTGCCTCCAGTTCAGTTTATAAAGCTGAGGCTTCTGCTTTCCAGCTGGATTTTACAGAAGAACAAAAACATACAGCAGGTCTTTCTCAGAAAGAGAAATGAAACTATAAAGCGTTTCATAGATCAAAAGCCATGCTTTAAACTGTTATTCAGAACAGCACTGTAGAAAGACAGATGACTTGTTGAAGTGGCAGCCTGTCTATATAACCTCCACGACTACACCAGATAGCACACACTGAGACAGGAACGGCAAACTACGTTGTGATCCAAATCCAAGGGAAAAAAAATAACGGCTCTCTTCTGCTCCCTTCTCANTGTGCAGCAGGTCTTTCTCAGAAAGAGAAATGAAACTATAAAGCATTTCATAGATCAAAAGCCATGCTTTAAACTGTTATTCAGAACAGCACTGTAGAAAGACAGATGACTTGTTGAAGTGGCAGCCTGTCTATATAACCTCCACGACTACACCAGATAGCACACAGAGACAGGAACGGCAAACTATGTTGTGACTCAAATCCAAGGGAAAAAAAAATAACAGCTCTCTTCTCCCTACTCGGTTCCTCTTCCTGTCTTGCTCCTCACTACTTCTTGAAGAACCAAAACAGCAAGGACATAGCAAGCTCCTGAATTTGAGCAAAAAAATCACAGTCAAGACAAAGCAAAAAAGGTGCAACCTGTACAGAGGAGTCAACGTCTTTTTCATGGAACCACAGAGAAGTTCAGATTGGAAGACACATCTGGAAATGCTTCCCCCTCAAAAACATTTACAGCTGAGGTTGTAAAAACCATACCAAAGTTGTATGTGTTAAAGGAAAAGAAAAAGGAGGAAAATGTGCCATAATGGTGCTTCACAAAATGATGGATGGCATCCTTAATCTGTTCTTATGGATCACAAAATAGTATATTAAAAATGATTATTCCCTCAGTGATCAGACTAAGAAATTTCTGAGCATATCTAACTTTTGTCAGGCTCACTAACAGGTATTTTAATACCATAGCAACTTATTGATGTTGTGTCCAAGAGTATCTTGAAATTTCATCACTTCAACCTCACTGTCCATCAGAGGTTCCCTACACTTTATCTGTCTTCTCCATCAGACATTTCACAACGTCACAGTATAATATATTTATTGTGCATACATATAACCACATATACGACAGTTAAAGAGATGCCCTGACCAAGTTATCACTTTAATCACAGAAACATCCCAGATTTTTCAAGGAGTAGTTTGTTGGTTGATTAGCATCTCCATCAACCCCTGCCTTGCAGTTCCGCAGATCAGCAAAGCGATGACTCTTCCTTCAGCAATGACTCCATCAAGACACAGATTCAATACTCTGAAGTGACTGAATTTTGAGAATTTAGTTAATCTTGCAACAGCCAGACTGCACCACCTGCCAGTCTCATCTAAATCACTTACTCTAAACCTTTTTCCAATGATTCCTTTCAAACTTTTTTTGTGTTTATAACACAATAAAAGCTCAAAGTACTGTACCTGCCAAAATGAATTACGTATAAGGAACCGAGACTATACGCGCTTTTTGCAGACGGATGTTGCACTACTTACGATTCAGACATTATTTTTTAAATACTTATTTTTGTTGAGTGCCATACAACAAAAATATACACACTGACATTCAGGGGACTCATAGTGGCACTTATACGAAGCCGGATTAAGCTTTCATTAAACTTAACACAAAAATATTCGGGATTTTATATTTTCCCATTGGCGTTAAACAATAACCAAAACTTGAAACCTGCTTAAAGTTAGCAAGATAAAAAAATAAAGAAACCAGTTAGGGAACACATTGTGTAACACAGTATAAGAAGCTAAGCAGTCCCAAATAGCAATAATATTTTGTTAATTAAGATCTTCTGGTAATTTAAAAATACCCCACACTGATTCTAAAGAGCAGTACTCAAACACAGAATTGGATCCAAATTCTATGTGTGTTGTTAGAAGCTTGTAACTAAATTTGAGCTGCATTATGTGATACAATCACAAAAAGGTTTGTCCTTTCACAACAGATTTACCAGCGTATTACCTTTTCCTCCAACCTGATGGATAGTACAATGGATTTCAGCTTTAGTCCACCGTTCTATAACTAACAAATAATTTTTATCATAAATTCAAGCAAATCTCAGTCAGTTTTTTCCTTTTTACTAAACTCTCTAGTTTATTGTCACTTTATTGTCCCACTGTGTCAGACTAGATTTTAAAATAGAGATGAATAGAAATAAAAAGTTTCTCTTTTTCTGATATTCAACGTTTAATGTGATTGTCTTAAAATACTACCAAGTCTTCTTCCACTGCTGCAGGTTCAACTCAGTAACAGTAAGTTAACTCCACAGGCTGCTAGATGCTTAATCGTATTGGTTTGATGAGCCACAAAATGTTATTTAACACCAATGTTAAATAAGAAGCAACAGGCCACAAACTTCTCCTCTCTATTTAAGTACTTAAAATCTGCTTGAAGAAAACAAAATTGATGAAAAGGACGTAATCATTCCTTTAAAAAGTAAAGACTGTAAGTTTTCAGCTTAAGCTCATAGCTTCCCTTTAGGTTACTGATGAATAATCACCTTCCACATTATGAATATTAGGTGTGACTAGTTTTAATGTCCCTTACAAGAAATGTAGGAAAAACACAGACAAGGGACAAACTGTTGCTACAACCAGTCTTCAACAAAAATCCTACTACTTTCAAAAACACCTAAAAGATTTCTGAAAGAAGACAAGCTTTAGGCTCTGAAGAGCCTAACTCACTTCAAAAACGGGACTTGTACACCCAAATTACGCAAGTTCTTTTGAAAAAATTAGCCCTGATCCAGTTTAACCATAAAAATTGTTAGTTTACTGCTTTTCAACTTCAGTTAACAAAATAAATTCAAAGAAATATTGGTTTCAAAGAACCTAAAGAAACTGAGTTCCTGTATCTTTGAGGAGGGACACAAGTGACACCAACTGTGAACGCCTGAAACACCTTGACTTGATGTTCTGTGAACTCATCTCAAACATTTTTTTGGATAATGCTCCAGGGTACTTGGAGAGCCGGTCTTGAAAATAATTTTCTTGTTATATCCAGATAGCACTAAACTGTGAAAAATATAAATTAGCTGATATTTGACTGAACATACTGTCCAACACTAAATAAATATAACTGATGGCCCACGATTCAGTAGCCTTTTGAATAGGTATTTTTTAAAGAGTTTTTTGGTGGAGTAAGAGTGGTTTACACTGCCCTCCTACATGTGTAGTCTTTTTAAGGAGCTCATAGATGAAAAGTTCAAGAGTTGGGGAAGGATACATGTACACCAAAACTGCTACAATAACTCCATTTTGCAGTCATCATTGTTCCAGAATGATAACATACAATTAAAATAGAATTATTTTCCAGTGTCTAAAGATCCTTCTATAACTTTCATTCCTCAGATTTAACTAATGCCATAAAAATTACATATGTACAAATATATGGCTTTTTTCCTCAAGTTTACAGGGGAATCATAGAAGAGAATGTAGAAATGATGACTACTTCAGCTGCAACTTAGCTAGAGGAAAAGGCCATTCTCAATTATCTTTTAAAACTACAACCAACTAACTAGAACAAACCCTCCCTTGATTTCCTTTAGATCCACTTCTCTTTAATAAGTCATAAAATTACAAATCTCCTGAACATGAATTTTAAAAAGAATTCTCTGGTCATTAGACACGAATGTACACTTGTCTGACAAGCACTTAACTGATTTCCTCTAGTTGAGTCCCGATTACAGGAAACTATTATGAAGCCCTTAGCTGGAATCCATTCCCTCTGGTAAAGTCTCACATGCAGACAAGGTAGGGAGATGAAAAGAAAATGCATTTTATGCACTTCATTCCCAGTTTTCATCCCCAAAGTTATTACCGTGTTGCCTTGTTTTCTAGATCTTAATTCAACCCGCATTGCCACGTACATTTTCCAAGGGTCAATTAAATGATTGACAAAGTTTAGCCATTACTCCATTTAATGATAGCTTCAGTTTCATGCATTATATCCTGCATATATTTATAAATTACTGGCAGCAACTATAAACTGAACAAACTACTACAGTGAGGTCCCACGTTATTGGACCCCAGACTTACGCATGCACAATACAGATCCTTTTAAATCACAGAATCCTAGAATAACCAGGTTGGAAGAGACCCACTGGATCGAGTCCAACCGTTCCTATCAAACACTAAACCATGTCCCTCAGCACCTCGTCCACCCGTGCCTTAAACACCTCCTTAAACCCACCATTTAATCAAGTTTCCAAATTCTCGAGGAGTTCTGCACTTTTCTTTAGGGAACGCCATGGCACACTCTTCAGCTATTTAACACGGACAAGTCAAATCTAGGCCTTTCACCAAAAATATCATACAAGTCCTAACAAAGTAAATTTCCAGTTCATGAATCCAAACTGCACCTTGACATAATCCTTCCTACCGACGCCACCCTCCAGTTCAGGAAGAAAACTACCAGCACATGTGTGTAAAACCAATGATCCAGACAACCGCGTGCCTGTCAGGACACAGCGTTTCATGCCCGTTTGTCAAAAGATAGATAGATAGATAGATATGTATTTTTATAACTACAAAAGCAACCATAAACCTACATAAATGACTAAACATGAGTTTAAACTGACTTCCAGTAAGAGCAATGAAACTCAGTTCCTCTCCAAAGCCATGAAACTTCCTTTCTGAGGAGGATGACCAAAAAAACGTGACCTTCTACTGAAATCTGAGTTACAGGCTAAATGTGGGCAGTTGACTTTTTTATAGTTGTTCCCTACTCTACATTTTAACGGCAGTTCTGTCATCCCCAAATATTTTTCACTTTTCATGGGTACATATGCGTTCTACGTGGCATGGACTAATGCTGGAAACAAGACTTTATGTCATCACGGATCCAGTGGATCATAGATTTCCAGACACATACATTTATTTTTTTTAACAAGATAGCAGAGAGCAGCATCAGTGATGGTGTAAGTAGTTAGTTAAATGAAGTATGCTATGCCTAAAGCATTCCAAACTTTCACTTGGATTTTTTTTTCCCCCCTTCAGCATGTATTTGCTGCTACTTCAGTAGACAGCATGAAGCGCACATAATCACTAATTAAATTCCTACAAAAATAATAAAGCTATGTCCTTAAGGATGTAACAGATAAACACTGATATGCAAACAGACTACATCACCAGTGACATCTTATTTCTAGACCAGCTTGGAGGAAGAAAATCATCCCCAAAACAACCATATTAAATCAAAGTAGTACGGAACATAAGACGCTCCTCAAGAAGGAAGATGAAGCAGGCAAAGATTCCTAGCACAGTGCCATCCTAAACCCACAGGGATGGATTTAGATACAGTGGCCACCTCTGATTATCATTTCACTACTGAACGATTGGTAATATTTCAATTTCAACATTCATCACTCTCTGTGAAGATGTTCAGCTCTCTACTGATCTGGTGCTGTCGGTTCCCTTGAAGTGTTCTAATTCTTGCAGAGTCGACTGCAACTTAAATGAAAGGAAACAACAACCATTTCAAAAGAACCCTCCTGAAAAGTCAGTAAAGCACTTGCTATTGAACAGGCTAAGTTCCGCTGTCCTTGCAAGCAAAACTCCCCTACAGCAATGCCTCCTATTCCACATCAGCGTGTTGAACTCGAGAACAAGAAGGTGAAGTACGTACGTTACGTAATGCAAGAAGCGGTTACTGGAGGCCCTGTTGGAACAGGAATCTTTTCACAGACTGGGGGAAGCTTTGGCTCAGGCCGTGTTGGATCAAGGCTAACTCTTGAATCATCTATGGGAAAACATTACTGTGTTTCATATACATTTAGAAAAGGAATTTTCAACAGGATGTTCATTAAAGGCAATGACAAAAGACTTCAGAAATAAAAAGAATGCTTAATTATGACACAGTTACAAGAAAACCCTTACAACTTCCTATTTACCATCAAAACTATGATGATTTCCATGTGTCTACAGCCTAAATTCCACACTTTTTAAATCTGTAATTGTTACGTTAACATTCTCTGGACTGTCATGAAACCTCTTGTGCAAGTGAGGTGGGCTTGGTGGGGCTTTTCTACTTCAAATATGGAAACTTACTGCAAGACTGTGAAAACATTCATTTCCCTTATTTAGAAAAAGGATTCTTTTTCCTAAAAAGTTCTTTGAAAATTAAAAGTATGTATATATCTTCCATTCACTTGTGCCAGAGGTGGTAAATACTATCACTATCACTCAAAATGCATTTTCCACTAATCCCACTCTTCATATAAGAACTTAAAGACAAATTTAAGGACTGTATGAGCTCCTCTTTCAGTGGAGCTTTTAAATATGCAAAAACTAGTTTATATTTCCTAGCAAGTCACTCTACTAATTCAGAGCCCGTAATTGAAAAAGACTGTTTCAAACCTATTTTCCTTACTTTACCGTTGGATAATGAGAATGGGAGTCTCCCCACAGATCTTAAGGGATAATCAAATTCCCATTTCCACCCTAAATTTCCTGCTTCGTCTTACTCGCCTGAATATTTGCAGCGAGCACGAATTTTCAGAAGACCCAAGAACCATGGTCACCACTACTTCACGGCACTGAAGAAAAGCAGCTGTTATAGATTTCCTCTCAGTGATTTCATCCAGAGAAGAGGTAATTGGGAGAGCAGACTATTAACCTCCCCTGGGATCTTTTTTTTTCAATGACAGAACTTTCATTCAAACAATACTCACTTCATCCATAGCAGAACATTTGGAATAAATCAAGCTGTACCTTGAACCTACTACTAGAAGACAGGTAGCGTGCAGCTCTGTGACATTTATGCCACGGCTATTTTTAAACCTTGCCCTTAAACTTCTAACCTGAAACACGCACAAAGTTCTCCTGAGCATCCACATACCTTGCACAGAAGCAGCAACTAGTTCATGGTTGGAAGATGGGTACCTAACCGAGACGGGCAACTGCAGAAGATCCTGGGCTGCTCTAGAAGGAAGGGTTCTCTGTAAGTGTAAACTGACCATGAATCCCTCTGGATGCTCCTCTGATGAGAAGCTGATTGCCACAACCTGTTCTCAGGTGGTAAATGGGCTCGAGCAGCAGCATCACCCAAAGGCTCTCAACACCTGTGTCAGACAATCAACATTTATCAAAAAATGTGTAGTTCTTTTTAGCTTATTGAAAGGTAAATTCGTCCATCCACAGGCAAGGTTTGGGGGCTTGTTGTTCCAGTAACTTAACCCTCAGAGGAACTGCCTGGAATAATGCCAAAGGCATCAGTTCTAATGCAATCTACAACTGAGCCATCAAACTGCGAGCTCACTAGTCTCTGTTTTGAGCCAGTGCTCTTATTCTTTAAGGAAAGCTCTCCTGCCTCATTAACAGTCACAGGCCCCTTTAAAACCCAGGTGAGTGTTTTCACCTGGATGCACAAAGGGCTTTCCACAGCTGAGAGGATTTTTTTTTCCCCCCTTTTCACCCCTCGGTTTTTCAGGCAGGCTTGACTTTCTTCTAAGCTTTCTATAAATTCAAGTTAACAGTGCTCTAATAGCAAATGTCAATTGTTATTATACTCCATTGCTGAAGATATGCTTTTTACTACAGGAATGTGCTTAACTCAAGCTTACAGCCCGTCTTTAAAACTAGCTTTATCACCAAGCAAATGAGTGTTTTAGTGGAAAGACTGACATATTCTTAAGGATGGGAGCGTGAATGGCTCCAGTATAAGATTACTCAAGTCCATATAGAATACAAATGCAACACAGGATCACAGGTTCAGATCTTTGATCTCCTTTTTTGCAGAGGCTGTGATGTATAAAGCCAATTCCACAGAGCAGACAGTACTACACTGAATATAAATTATCCTTTAACTACAGCAAGGCTCACACTTAAAGAAATGCTGCAATGATGAACAATGCAGCCATGAAGCACAGTTCTTCTGTGGCAAAAATACAGACCAAGATCTGCATGGATAACCACGGTTTCAGTAGACAATTTTTTCCCTCAGCTGTTACTTGATAAAACACAAATCTGGAACATTTGTGGATACAGAAGCACAATTAAAGCACACTGCCTGCTCCTTCCATAAAAGACTGACCTAGGAATACTTGCTTCACTTTCCAGATTAAGCATCATTCCCCTAAGAAGCATAACAAATTATTTTTTAAATGGGGAAACCAACGGTCTCGACTGAATATGGCTTGAAATTTAAACACAACTTCTCCAGATATCTCTTCAGAGGAAGAACCTTCTGCCTGCTGAGCTAACACTAAGCTCCCTGGAGTTTAGCCATGAATATTCTAAACCCATCTCTCACAATTCACTAGAAGTCATCTTTTGCCAAAATAAAATGCTTAAGAAGAGCTCGCTATGCTTACGCTGCTTTCCTTCATTTTATGTAAAATAAAGAGTTTCCACCTCAACTTTACGCCAAATATACAGCAAGAGAGAGCCTGAAGCGTGGAGCTACCACCTCAGGCTTTGTACACAACTCAAAGGAGAGAGGAGATGACTTCTGAGAGCATCAGATGCTGGGGTTTGCTTTATTCTGTATCATTCTGTATTAGGCAGTTATGGAAAGCACCGCTGAGCATCTCACCCCAATATCTCTGCTGCTGGCACGCTGCTTTCCCACTACGAGCTGTTTATTTCCACGCCAACTTTGTGCAGGTGGAAAGGGGCTGAATAAACAAATAACTTGGCTTCCCCCCCTTACCTGGTGCGAGCTGACAGCGCAGGGCTGCCTCTGCTGCCGGCAAAGGCAAAGTTAAAATTCCCCTTTGGGTTAATCCTGCTGCTCCCTGTAGGCTCCCCCTTAGCGAGGCTCGGGGAAGGTGCTCTTTGTCTCTCGGTTCTCCACGCCAGGATAAAATTTAGCCCGCAAAGCAGCGCCAGGGTGAGCAGATAAACATCTCCCGTCCTCAGCTCTGCGCTGCCTCAATAAACTTGAGCATCTTCTCCCCTCCTTCGCCCATGGAGATAAGCGGCGACGATTACTCCAGACGCGTTATCAACTCCAGCTCCTCGAGCCGGGATGAGCCGGGGCTCCATCTCCCCCCAGCCTGGTCCGAGAGGGGCAAACCCCCCCCCCCGGTTTGGCTCTGGACACGCACCTCGCGGCTCCTTCTCGCTAGTAACTGCGCCCGCTTCGCAGAGAAAAGGGAGAGAAAATCCTCCCTCGGCTTCCCAGAGCGCCTGCGAGGCTCCTGCTCGCAGCCAACAGGCTGTATGGAAGCTCCGAGCCGCCGTGGCCAAAGTCACCGGCGAACCATCCTCCTCCCCCAGCGATGAGATTCCGCGGGGGCCGCTCCGCGCCCTCCTCTCTCCGCCCCTCTCCGCGTCTCCATCGCTGGAACCGACAGCCCCTCGGACCGCGCCGCCTCTCCCCGCTCCCAACCGCGGCCGGCGCTCCAGCCACTTAACGCGGATCCCGGCTCCAGCGGCTTCTCATCCCATCCCGGCGCTCCGCACGCGGAGCAACTTTAAGCTCGGAGCCCTTCATCCCTTCAGCGGGAGAAAATCCTTCCAGCCCAGAAGTTCCTGTGGGCTCCAGCCCCGCTGCGGGTCTCAGCGAGGCGCGGGGCTGCGCTCCCCCGTTACCGCCATCTCCACCAGCACCCGCATCGCTAACGCGGCGCCCGCGCGGGGGGCTCCTCTCCGCCTCTCTACCCCCCTCCCTCCACCCCCCCCAGACCCACCGAGGACTCGGGGGTCGCGGGCACCGAGAGCAGCAGCCCCGGCGGGCACCCAGCGTCCCCAGAGCTGGGGAGGGGGGGGACCGGCCCCGTGATCCCAGCCGAGAGCCGCGCATCTTCCGCGCCCGCTCGGCAGCTCCGCGCGCGTTCCCCCCCCCCGGATCGCACCCGCGGCTCCCCCGCTCCGCACCAGCCGCCGCCGCCCCGCGAGGGGAGAGGGAAACAGAGAGAGAGAGAAGGGGGGCGCCGGCCCCGAGCCGCCTCTCACCTCCCGGCTGCGCGGTCCCGGGTCGCTCCGCCGCTCCTCGCTCCGCGCCGCTCGTCCCCGCGCGGGGAGTAAAACCCGAGCGAAGCCGTCGGGGCGCCGAGAGGGCTCCCAAAGTTTGGCGGCGCCCGACTAGGAGCCGCTCGGCCGGGCGCGGCTCGGGGCTGCCTCTGCCGCTCGCTGCCCGCAGCCGCTGCCCCGCGGCTCCGCTCCGGCTCTGCCGCCCCGCGCCGCCGGCCGGCCCGCCCCGCGCCTGACATCACGGCCGGGAGGAGGAGCGACGGCGGGGACGCGAATGGCCGAGCCGAGGGGGGTTTTCCCCCCTCCCTCCCGCGGCCGCCCTGCCTTTTTCCTCTCGGAGAATCCCCCGAAAGCGGCGGCGCGGGNAGCGGGGGGGAACGCTGCAGCTTGGGGCGCGGAGCAGCTCCGCGACGGGAGGGTGCAGCGCAGCCTGAGGCACGGAGTCGCTCCGCGAGACGAGGGGAGGGGGGACGCTGCAGCCTGGGGCGCGGAGCCGCTCCGCGATGGAAGGGAGAGCTGCAGTCTGAGTCGCGGAGCGGCTCCGCGAGGGGAGGGGGCGGCGCGGGGTGAGCGCTCTCGGTTCGCGCCTGCGGGAAAACGCGGCTTAATAGTGAAATTGTCGGTGTGGGTTTTAATAATTCGAGGATCGTGGATTGTTTGCGGTGTGTTGGCAGCCGCCTGCAGTAGGCGCTTCGCGGCGAGCACAGTCATTATTAGTAAATAATCTGCTGGGGTTTCTGTTGCTGTTGGGTGGGGAGCTGGGTTAAACTCTCTCCTGACAGAGAAGAGGAGGAATTGCTCGTACCTTAAGGACACGCGTTTTTACACGTGTCCTTCTTTAAGAAATGGTAAGAAAAATTGAAAAATCTGTGTGGTACTGTGGGGAGATAGAGGTGCTGTCTCACTTTTATCACTAAATATAGTTTAAACACCAGAATATCTCCGAAATAACAGTAGATAAGAGAGAGGATGAAAGGGTTCTAACAGCAGCTTCTAGAAGTCCCCAGTCATTCGGTGAATTGTATCCATTTTTAACCATGAACTGGTATCTCCAGTGAGGTTCTTTGACTGGGGGCTCAGAATGAGCAATTGGGTGGCCACTAGCCACACCGAGACACCACGGAGCTGAGGTGATTCCTTCTCATCTAGGTTGTACTTTCACACCGCATTTCAGTCACCTGACATTGACCAAATGCCCGTTGGATTTTACTACGGTGGCTGCTAAATTATGGATTTAGTGAAGCTGCGCCTTCGGGTTCTTTTTGTCCCGTATCCGGAGGGCAGCGGTGCCGTGTTCTGTACAAACACAACATTCCCCAGCGATTACAGCTCGTGTCCCAGCTGCAGGGCAGCCCAATGCTGACAGTCATGTCCTTACTGACATTCCTGAAAACCGTGGCATAAAACATGAAATAAAGTATATCTATAATCAACAAAAGGCCAAAAATTCAAAGCGGCATGCAGCTATGTGTGTATGGCTTATATCACATGGGTGGCATACAGATTAGGAGTGGCTGTCAATCCCTTTAATACCTGTTTCATTGAGCTGTCATTACAGTGGATTTATAAAATAGCCAAGTCCATAAGACACATCCTAATAGCCAAATTGTATTTTACACCTAGGAAGAGGCAGTTGATGAAGGAATTTCTGTGTGTTGTTTGGACAATCTCATGTTCTTGTCCTTGCTTCAGATCAAATTAAAATAAAGATCATTATTTGAAAAGAAGTAATTACCGAAATAAGTTTGAATATTACTGGGAGACAAAATGACCTACATGATGGTTTGTCCTGTGCGAGAGCGATCGACTGTGATAGCATCAGCCTTTCCAGAAAGGGAAGCGAGCAGCATGTCTGGGGGGGATGACCCGTCCTGCTTTTCAAAGTGGTGTTGAAGGATAAGCTACAATGGATCCCGCAGAACAGCGTCAACTGTGTTTGAAATACACAGCCAGAAATGAAAATTAATACAAACTCCTATTTTGTTTAAAACTAAAAAAAAAAAGTGGAAGGAATAGATGGCTTATTTAACTGATATTGGAGGTGAACCAGCACCCTTGAAAGGGCAAAACCTCTTTACAAACCAGAGCGGTTACATCATGGAAATGAATGTCAAAGAAAATTAAGAGTCAAAGACGAAGCCAGATTAACTCTGTCCATGCAGCAAATGCATTGCTTTGCTATGAACAGAAGTCTGTCTTTGTATCAGAAGGTATTTCTGCTACCCTTGATTCAGATGAAGGTCTAAATCCTGAAATTGTTTGTTACTCTGAGCACACGAAGAGGCCTCACAGGAACTATTCACATGTGAAAAGAGCTAGGATCAGAGCCAAAGTTTTGCATACTGTGAAGGTCAAGCTTGGTTCCTTTCGAAAACTTGCACTCAATAGAAAAAACTCAGAAATATGGTTTCCATGTAGCACCTTCAGCTGGTTCTCCAGCGTGGCTTTGGTGGTGGTTGATTTGCAGACGGGCTGCTGGGGGCTGTCCCTGCCTGTCCCTGATTGCAATTATCATAGTTCCTTTCGCCACAGATGCTGGGTTTGGTATAAACTTCTATAAATGTAAGGAGAGAAGTCTCGTAGATATTATACAACTTCTGAGTTTGCCATTGTTGTGGAATAACCTGTTAATAAAAAGGCACTGCCTGTAGGATGAATTCTCAGCATTTTTGCAAAGGTCACGTAAAATATATTGCTGAAGTGGCCTTACTGTGGTCACCCAGATAAGCCATGGAGAGGCCACTGCAGATGACAGTCTCAAAGAAAGATTGTAACTCACTTTTATGTCTCTATGCAAGAAAATGAGAGACACAAGCCTTCCCTTCACTAGTGAGAATGATGTGTATGTGGAAGCCGGCACAGGGAACAGAAAGGAGCTACTTCCACCACACTGACAGATGAGGCTGGAAGTCTTTCTCTCCTGAAGGCCTCACATAGTTTTGCTTTGTTTCTTTTTTCTTGTCAGAGCAACAGAACACAAACTGCCAACCACACTGTGTGACATCCCTTACTGGGATTTTCCCTCAAACCCAAGTTAACACTTTTATTCTCTGTATACCAATGTGAACAGTAGTTTCTTTCCCTACCTCTTCCCTCACCCCCATTTACTGAAAGTGTAAATCCCACTTGGGATTTTTGAGTACTAGCACTGGTTTTACTCCTTCTTCTTGGTAATGGAAATTCCCAAGTTTTACCTTTTCCAGAAGCAACCTTTATCTATGTTACACTGTGCTTCATAAAAGCCAATTGATACTGCAGGAATAAGGAGTACGAGCAGTGGGTGTCTCGAGTTCCACCTTTTGCAGTGAGCTATGCAGCTCAACTACAATGGCTGATCAGTTTTTCTAAAGTATGTGTAGAAATACTAGGGTTTTTTGCCTAGAAACTTCAGGTCGAGTCACTTGAGATGAAATACAGTATTAATTAGAAATGGCAGACGTGTAAAACCACAGCCACGCATCTAGGTGAACAGTTGTCACAGGACTGTATGGCACCTATTCTCTTCATTCCAAGATTGGAGACTTTATACATCTATTGATAATACATAGGAAGTTTAGACCATGATATTTTTAGAACGGTTACGACTTCTAAATACATACCTCTTTGAGGGAGAGCAAGGCACCAGTGGTGTTTATTGTCTTGCAGGGCTATTGCCAGAACAATTATGTTGTGGAGATTTGGAAGTGTGGTACCTAACAGCAGGAGGTAGAAGATACTAATTTTATTATCATCTCAGCTGTCAAGTGACAATGCTTTTTAAGTGGCATGAATTATGTATAAAATACATTAATTTTTATACTGCTCATTCCAGAAGGGTTTGGCTTTGGCACAGGTGTGCAAGACATTAGAAACACTCAAAATGGAACTTAGTGCAGAAGCAGGAGTCCAATGGACCCAGTTCTCTGCTTGATTACATGAGGCAGGAGCTGTGATATCGATGGCAATACAGATGGTGACTTAAGATAAAAATCAGACCGTGTGTTTAACCTACCTTTTGTATAATTAATACTCGTCACTTGTCCGTGCCAACAGGAAATTACCAGAGGAATAAAAATCTCCAGAAACTGTTCATTTACATTATTTTTGTAAATTTCGTGAGTGTTACCTTGCACTGTTCTCTCCATCTTTAGGAGTGTTTTGGGATTTGTATCTTGCAAAATAGAAACAAACTAAGAAAGCTGAAATATATTGTGTCTTTTGCTGTACTTTACAGCACAGCTTGTGTTTAAGAATCAGTCTAGACATGTAAAAATGCTACAATAAACACTATCTTTTTCATTATTTTAAATTAGCTTGTACTGGAAAACTGTAAATTTCAGAATGATGCACACTACCAGGATTGCACATCTATTCAAATATTTGAAACAAAAGATACTGAAAGGCTATTCTGTTACCTGACGTTATAAATATAAACTTCTTTCTGAATTAATGCAATTACAAGTGATTCCCTATAGGAGAAAACCAAAATATTTCCATAAACCTTCATGATATTTTACTTAGTGTTATGAGAACTCACATCCTCCCCCTTTATTTTAAGCAGTATGTTTAACCCATTTTAACACATAAACATTATTAAATAGGATTTAATATTCATTATAGGACTTCAGAAATGGGTTGGTCTTAAATAAATATTTTTCTTTATTCTCATTTCAGCTAAACTGTGTGTGCGATTAAAGAATGATCTGCTAGAGTCATGATTGAGATTTTAAATTTATGACCGTGAGTATAGAAATGAGCTGTTTATTCTGGAGAGCAGTGATGGAAGTGGTCACGCCAAGGTAAGCGATTTTTCTCCCTGTGGCTACACAGGGTAATAATAAAGCAGGTGGATACCTACCCTGACAACTATCCCTCTGTCTTGTGGACAGAGAAACAATTCTATGACACAACAACCATACATCAAGAGACACCGTTTTCAGGATGCCGCTGAGCCGAACTTGCAAGTAAACTGAAGATTTCAGTTGGACCTTTGAGAAAGTGTCCTCGATTCAGCTACAGATCAGATCAATTATAAAACATTAGTTAATTATCCTCGGGTGGTAACGCAGATGCTGAAGAAAAACCCGACTGTCATCAGAGGAGTTTTGTGAGGTTGTAAATGAATAGTTTTTGAGAGCATTTCAGAGAGAAAGATGACCACTCTTGTCTGACAAGGTAGTACGATTAGCTCAGTTCCTTCCTTGGCTCCTTCTAGAGCTTAAATCCCCTTTTTTTGCAATACCTGTAGCTGAAGAACAGCAGGAGTGCAGTAAGTCAGACACTAATCTGGATCTTGGAAGACCCATATTTATATTCTACCATCGTTCTCTCTTCAGGGTAACTCTCATTTCATTTCTGGGATTTTCAGATCCTCATTGAATACAAAAAGTAGTGTTTCAAGAACAGAAATATCTTAAATATTGCTCAAACGATGTTTGAATAAAGCCATAATGTATATTTTTTTGGATATAGCACTGTTTTTTTCACCATCAGAAGTGTAATTAATTTAATGAGTAATTTACATGCCTGCATTTATTTGTATTGTATCGTTGACAGAGTAAAGACCTCTTAAAATAAAGCGCTTTTAAATCTTCATCAGGCCCAGATTTCTTAGGCTATTAAGTATATTGCACTTTGCAACAGGGAAAAACATTGCTCTTTAGTACCAGGATATTTTAGGCATCCTTTTTGGCATTATTTTAGTCCTAGTGGCACTGGTGAGTATGTAATACTGAAGAGAGTTCCCTTCAAAAAATTAGATTCCTGAAGTTTCCTTGAAGCGTGTATATTCAGGAGACTCAGGACTTCATCTAAATGAAATGGGAATCTGCATTAAGCTCAGAGTGCATTGGTCTGTGTCATTGTTGGTTTGTTTTTCTTCTTTTGCTGCCTGAAATTAGCATGTGTAGAATATCAAGTATTATGAGAGCAGACTCCTAAGCAGAGAGAGTCACAACGTTTCTGCAGTGCTGTGATATAGCTGCACACCTTACCCTATAACCTGTTTATAGCTGAGTGTTTGCAGAGGTATTTCCTTCTGCCTAGTAGGCCGTAATGGTGCTAAAAACTTCCAAAGAACCAAAATAGACCAACATTTTTTAATTGGTGCAGTAGGAACTGCTGTAATGTTTCCATAGGCTGGACTCACTGGTTCTATTTTACAGCAAGGGTAAAAGTGGGAAACAAAGTACACAACACTTTTTGGAATCAAATCATAGCAGCCGTATATATTTTTTTTCAAAAGATACATTCTATATTAGGCAAGCTCCCAGTAGATTCAGCGAGGCATGTTCCACCATACCTAAGCAAAGTTATTATTTGGCAATCATTATCACAAAAGAAGTCCAGTGACACCAGCAATATAAGATCAGCATAACAGAATCGGCCTACTTTCAAATTAATACCCAGAGGAATTTAAAAAAGAGGACTCTTGCAATGAGCAGATGTGCTTAGAATCTTTGAGTAGTTACGAGAAGTCTGTTAATGAGACAGTGATTTGAAGAAGCCTCGCTGAAGAAAAAAGATTCCTGAAGTTCTGATGTATCCAAGTAGAAGAGGGGTGTGCGAACTGGGTTACTTTGCTTTCTGCTGCGTGATTTGCAGGGACTGATGTTCCCTGGCTTTTCATGCTCTCTGAGTATCAAAAATGCTCATCAGTATTAGTTTTTATAAGAGGGAGGAATTTAAAAGACGAGTGGATGAGGTACTCAGGGATTATTTAGTAGTGGACAGGTATGGTTGATCTCAGAGGGGTTTTCCAACCCAACACATCTACGATTCTGTGACCTGATACAGAGGAACTTCTGCCCATAGTCTCAAAATCCTTTGAACCTAACTTGGAAATGCTTACTCCCTTTTGTGCTAGAAAATACAGGAATTGCTTTGCAAAGCAGATTTTCCAAAACAGAACACTATCCAGGAGTCAATCAACAATTTTATTCGTTAAATGAAAGTAATTTTGAGACAGGCCTTTCTGAATAAACATCTGCTGTGGAGTGAAAATAATACGCGAAAATGGGTATGGATGCTCCTAGCTGTGTAATGCTACCAAGTGCTTCACAATACCCATTCCAAAGATTGCTGTGTTTCATCAGTGAGTGAAACTATTCATTTTTTAAATGCTTGGGATTGCTTTGGAAGAGAGCTATGCAGGAATGCACGCCACTGGGATATGGATTCCTTTCCTTCAATTTATATAACCACATAGTTATTATTTCATTTTTAATAGGATTATATAAGGGACTAGACTTCCCTTTCACAATAGAAGTGTAAAGGGATTTATTGAGAAGAAAACTGAGGATTCAGTGTAGACTAACGTGTCAGCCTTACCTGGGTTTTGGGTTGACATAGGACATCACATTCACTCATTTCAGTTTGGGCTGTTGTTAGGGGTGGCCTCTACTTGTTGAGAAAGTACTTTGTTTTCAATCAAAATCTGGAATTGCTTCTAGGGGTTATTTTTTTTCATCGAAACTGCGTCTGTGGTTAATGCTTCACTGAACTACCTGTAAACATTAAGACCTGAGATACCTGCATGCAAAAAATACCCGTCCAAACACAAAATCATTATTGAAGTACAGCACATCACTTTTCATTAGTAATTTCCTTTCATTTCTAGACTATTTTTATGATTAATAAGCATATTTTTAATATGCTTTTTTTTAATGCAGAGAAAACCTCGATGTCGTTTGCTACAGACAGATATCCTGAGCTCTTTGAGAGTTTGTGGCAAACTGGCTGTAGACCCTTGTTTATAAAGAACTAGCTGATGACATCTCCAAGCCTGGCCACAAATATAACACACAATTCTGATGAGGAAAAATACTTGCATTTCTTTATGGCAGAGGTTATCTACGTGTGGAACAATTATACTATTTGCATTCAATAAACCTCGTGCTGTTAAAAAGCTTGTGAAAATTGAGCACGTGCTTGTGAAAGTTTCCTCAGGTAGTGTAAGAATATCAGCAACTCATGTTAGTGAGTATTTGAACTGGAAATGCGATTCTAAAATGTTAGTGTTAGTGAGAATGCAAATTGGAGTTACACATAGTTAAGTTGTTGTACGTTGATCATCTAGTGGCATTCTGTCTCATGACATTATGAACTGATGCAAAAAAGTGATCTACAAAGTGATGCAGGACATGCATCAGTCCCATTTTTGCGTTGGAGTTTCCTAATTATCCCAGGAAGGGCACTGAGTACTTTCTGAAAATCAGGTGCCTTCGATAACATCAAGCTAGGAATGCACTAGCACTATTCATTTTTACCACATAAGCTTTTATTTCTGTTGGCTTACC
The DNA here is from genome assembly GCA_013389865.1 of Piaya cayana. NCBI lineage: Eukaryota > Metazoa > Chordata > Aves > Cuculiformes > Coccyzidae > Piaya > Piaya cayana. Next base: position 24,926 of record WAAB01019518.1, on the reverse strand, counting down.
TCCATTAAATAGAAGGAAGAAAGGTTCTTCACGTCAGACAATATTTATTTGCTGCCAGAACATAAATTCCCCAAAACACTGCATGTTCTACAGTACTTTATCCTGCTGCTTATAGAACCTGTTTCACTGGTACAGAATTTACTTGCCATTCTGAAATAGGTGAAGTGTTTATCTAGTGACTCATTCTGGGTGATTCCATCTGCAGTTGGCTGCATTTCGCACAGCAGAATCACTAGAGGGAGTCAGAGGCAATGTTACTCCTCCACCATCTCCAATAGCTTTGCAACTCGAAAAAAAAGAAGTTTTAATATACTATTTAGCAGGAAAAATACACAATAATTTTCATCAATATAATTTAATTACACTGCCTAGTCACTGACTATTCGTGGAACAGTTTTAACCTTACGAGTCACCTATCACAGATCATCTTGCTTAAAAACCACAACAAACCAGCAAGATAAACGTCCCACATAAGCCTTTCGATTAACATATTTCTCAATTAGTATTAAAAAGCACAGATGCAATGCTGATAATATGCTCAAAGGAATTTTAGAACACACAGCAAGAGAGAAATAAGATAGCAGTAAAAATCAGTTAAAAGTATATTTGTCAGACAGATTTAGTAACACTTGAGCACCTTTGTCTAGTTTAACTTACACTAGATCTTTGCTTTTGGGTTTAAAATTTCAGTGCAGTGGAAGAAAATGAGTTTTATTCAAGTTTTATATAGCGTTATGGTTGTTGCCGAAGGAAGAAAACGCTTGTTGGGCAAATAAATAGTGTGTTTGCTGTCCTAAAGAATTTCCGTGTTGCAAGCAAGTTGTTAGCTCACATAATTTCTCAAAACTGAAGAATTTGAGGGGAAAAAGGCAAAATAGATTAAAAATTCTTCTTATCCTTACTCCTTCATCTTGAAATGCAAAGAAATAATATGCAAAGCTACCCAGTGACAGTTTGCAGATAATGCATTTGATTTATAGTAAGACAACTGACATTCTTGGGTTTTGTAGCACATTATTAATCTTTTTTTTTTTTGTATCTTATTGCTACCAATATAGCCTTAAGGTCCTAAATTTCCATTTATCCAGTCAAATCAGTGTGTACTCCATTTCAGAGTGCCGTAAGAGATACAATTCAAAGAAACAAACAATTTTGTACCTATGGTACTTTACTGAAGCACAACTTGTTTTCAGAAGGAGGCCATTTACACCTATTATTTGAAAAGAATATGAGAGAAAAAATACGCAGGTGACATTTTCTTAAGCAACTTAGATACACAGTTTAAAAATATGTGTAATTAGCTGTGCTGCTATGGCATTTATGGCCATGATTCCTTTTTTTACAGACATAATCATGGCAATAAAAGCGTTAGCACGTGATCTGGTGCAAAGAGGATTTATGCGAGTATGATTTAATTCTCCTGAACTCTTATTTTAAAACTGATATCAATGAATGGATTTTAGGTTTTGCCACTCTTACAACTGTATCAGTATAAATTGTGAAACTCTAGCATGGAAGCACTATGAATTTCATTAAATTCTCTCTGGAAATTAACTAAATATTGAAAACAGGACCACTGAGTGCCAGGATACATCATCACTGATGTTCAAAATTTTTTGATGAAGAAATCAGAAATCAAGTGAATGGCAAAAAATAAGAAATTAATGCCATTAATTATAGAAGTTCAATAAATCTTTATGCATTTAAAGTATAGACAGTCCTAGGAAACAGACTTCCGCAAACATTTTGCTTGTAAATTGCATTACGTGTTGCTACAGATTGGCTAATATTCTTAGCTGTGTTCTCTGGAAGAATTTTAAAGTTTTTAAATATTCTTGATGAAATGGATTTAGTAATGAGTGAGTTCTCAAGACCAAATCTTTCAGGTTATTATCATGAATAATGTCATTTATATTTCTGAAGATTTTTCTTTTACAATGTAAACTCATGTACCTATACAATCCTTAGTAATATACTGTGAAGTTTGGTTAATCTATAAGTAAACCAGAATATTTATGATTTTAATTGTGTTTATGTATGATATTGTTTATATATTAATGGTGGAACATAATTTGATCCAATAATATCTGATAACACAGAACCATTAATATATATACTATAAGGGATCATAATTTGAGAAGAATAGTTTAGTTGGCTGAAAAGGCATAAGGAGGGCTCTGTTTCCAGCCCAACAATGGAACTTGGGCACAACCTTGAAAAAATGCCACTGCTTTAGTTTCAGAGTTTATCTTTATAAATAAAATGTATAATCCATAAATACGTATCATCATCTTCATTGTCATCACTATTATCAATAACTTCAAATATAGAACTCAATAACTACCTGAAAGGAGGTTGTAGAGAGGAGGGAGCTGGGCTCTTCTCCCAAGTGGCAGGGGACAGGACAAGAGGGAATGGCCTCACGCTCCACCAGGGGAGATTTAGGCTGGACATTAGGAGAGAATTTTTCACAGAAAGGGTCATTGGGCACTGGAACAGGCTGCCCAGGGAGGTGGTTGAGTCACCTTCCCTGGAGGTGTTTAAGGCACAGGTGGACGAGGTGCTGAGGGACATGGTTTAGTGTTTGATAGGAATGGTTGGACTCGATGATCTGGTGGGTCTCTTGCAACCTGGTGATTCTATGATCCTATGATTCAATAGGACAGCCTCTGTCTACTCCTAGCTGAGATCTGTATTACTGTTGTTATTCAGAACACCCATATTTAAGCTACTTAAGTTTTCCTATCATAAATACCTATTTGGATTTTTTGGCAGGAAAAAATTTTGATATTTGTATTCTTTGCATTAATTTCATAGAGAAGACAGCTAGTGAAAAAGAGATCACTGTCATGGTTTTGATAGTTTGTGTGCCTTGAATAAATGTGAAGGCAGGGTAAGGCATACTAGAAGAGAGCTGCTCTTTCTTCATAGCATTACCTCAGAATGACTTAAATTGCAGTAACTACATAAAGAGGGAACTCAGACATTCTCACAAGTTATTGAAGCTTAACAAGATAATCCATCGTCTGACCTAAGTAGCTGACCAAGTCAGTGCCCTCTGCCCATGGCAAGGGCCGGGTAAACTGCATTAGCTTCTACTTCGTAACACACTCCCATCCTGTATTTCCAGTGTTTTAGACAGCACAGGTAGTAGTTGCCATGGATAAGCTGCTACTATGCTTTAGTGCATTACTGTTGTAGTCACTTGCATGCCTGAACCCCTGCTTATGGCAATATATTTCTGCTCATAAAATTCCCTGCACAGACAAGACCAGCTTTTGCTTTTATCATTATTTCAATCGCTTTAGTGTAGATCCAATTACACAGGTATAAAATGTTTCTACTGGCATACCCTGGCATCAGTACAACAGCAGTTAAACAGATAACTCTAGAATCGAGATAGATGTGTGAATAACAACAGCTGATCAACAGCTATGCTGATAAAATTTAAATGAGATCAAGCCTAAATCTTATCCTACACTGATAATAGGAATGTCTGTTATGTGTCAGACTTACTGGACGTGAGAGGGGAGTAAGACCAGAAGCTGAGTAAAACCTCCATTGAGTTCTTGTGGGTTATCCTTTAACACTAGTCAGAGCTATCCAGGTTTCTAGGTATGCTGTGGACAGTTGTGTCCTAATCAAAAACCACACAGGCGTGGTAGCAATAATTGCCAGACTGATGATTACCGCTTGAGCATATATGTTATGGCATTGTCAGACTATGCTTTAACTACATATCACCATGTTTTACAATTCCCAGTGAGCTCTGCACTGTTTCATTATGCGAAACAGAGAAATAGACTGTAGATCTCTTCAGAGAATACTCTTTTCTCTTGACCACAACCATGGGTCAGCATATAAAAAAGCAAAGGAACAGCATTGTAGTCTTTCTCCACTTCTGCTTCTATTCATTTACTTGCAAGGTGTTGTAAATGAGGAGCAGAGGCTGTGATCTGTGTTAGACCTGAACTAAAAATGTCTCTCATTGCTCTATGAAGGAAAAAACTCTCAACCTGTAATCTGTACTGGCGTGTAATTCAGGGCATATTCTAGCCATGGTTAAACAAAATGGTTTGTCTGAACTGAAAATAAAGTATCTGTTGCTGTTGATACGTCTGCCAAATTTAAACCATGATATAAACTAAAGTTGACAGCGTAAGCCACTCAAACAAGGCCTCGGGGATTCCAAAATGCATCTTAATATTTATTTTTCATATTTGATTGCAGGTTATGCACAGGTAAGCATAGTGCTACCCTGAGGGTTTTAAGTGTAACGTAGTCAACCATGATAATACCCTCAGTATCTTGGAAGACAATTCTCACAATGACTAATATGAAATGAAAGCAAAGCTGAGTGTTTTTCAGACAAGTGTTAAGTTTCCTTTGGAGTTATTCAGAGTTCTGAAATGTTTTCAGTATTTGCCTGCTAATAAGACAAAACCAAGTATTACCCCATTTGTGAATCTGTACATTGCAGCACTCAGAAAACCCTAATGTTAACTTGCTTTTATGACCCTGTAATACATGAGAAATTGCTATCCTCCTGCCTAACCACTACTTCCTCCAGTAATTTGGACTGGTATTTACCAGTCATTTCCTCAAAATTAATCACTAACCACTGACACAAGTACATGTAGCAGTGACAGAAACAAATTAGCCAGAATTAGTCTTCTTCTGATGCCTCCGTCCTTTTTAACCTATCTCCTTATTGTGAATGATGTAAGAGTAAGTCATCCAAATGCTGTGTGCTTACAGATATTTTTCTTAGCCTTAAGAATTTTAAAATAAAAATGCCATCTCATAGTAAATTTGAAGATGTTCATATATATTATAGAGACATGCAAAACCAGAGCTGTGCCTCAGAAAACAGTCTTCACATTAGATTCACTGACTCTAGCTGCTTTCTGTTGTTCAAGTCATACAAACAGGTCTATGTCCGGCTTAACAGTGAGCAAATTTCAAGCAGCTTTATGTTATTAGAAGAGCACAGGACACCTAAAAGTGCTACTGAAGTTGATTTCATCTCTGGTGAAAGAAAAAAGAAGGTAAAGGGTAAAGTTAAGCCTAGGCTTCTTAGACAGTCTTTTGCTGGAAGTTACTCTTGCAATGGGATCAACAAAAATTACTTCACTAACACATGAAACAGAACATAATGCTGTTATCTTGGATTTCTGCCCCTCTGAGGCTTATTGTCACCATGACATGTTTTGGTGTTTATAGCACAGAAACCTCTCTGGAAATACACAGCTTGGGAAAAGAGAGAAGGGATGATGTCCTCTTGCACTTCGGCTGCAAGCTGCTCTGTTATTAGATTGTAGTCACTGTAGACCAGGTTCTGTTCTCCCCTATCTACTACTGGGGTAGACGAGTCTCTTTATGTGGGGAGTCTAAGCTTAGAAGTTCTTCCATTGTCATTTTAGCTTAAAACCTGGCTATTGCCTAAGTGGAGTTCCTTCTGTCTTTGTTTTAACAGCTGCAATTGGCCAAGTTCTACGTGAATATATGGGATAATCCTCATTGTAACAATTGTGGTTATTATCTCTGCATTGTATTTGTCTTCTTGGCTGTAAGAAGATGCTTTATAACAATGCAGTGTTGAATTTTGTAGGTCCTGTCTTGTGCCAATGCAGAGCAATTCCTTTGCCCTTATCATCATTATAGGCATGTCAATGGATTAGTTATTAAAGCATAGAAAATACAGATCTGAATCTATGGTAGTGTTGCAAGACTAGTGTTGGATTTATTGGTTATGACAAATCCAACTTTTACCTGTTTTTTTGTTGTTTGTTTGTTTTCTTTCTGAAAGCAGGATGCATGCATGTGTAAACCAAGAATTAGTGTTGGAAGTTTCTGTGGATTATAAACTCAGGGGACTTTGGTGACATTGTACTAAACTGAAAAAAACAAAGCTAAAGTGGTTTGTTCTGTCACCAGGTGCCCTGAAATATACTCTCAACCTTTTCCATAGTAGAGTACTCACACTGTTAATTTACGTTGCACAAGAAGAAAGTTAAGATCTTACTCTCTTTACTTTTTCCTCCAAACATTGCTTCTTTGTCATCTTGGAGACCAACTACCCATGCTGTTTCTTTTTGTGTTTTTAAAACTATTTGCAAGATTTTCATGTGCTTTATCTTCACTTTGAGCTTAATTTAAACTGTATCCCTATGTAAGTAAGATTATTGAAGTGGTCATTTAGAGTGTACAACTTCCTTTTTCTCTTGGAACGTTAATGAGAACTTTGGTTTCGTTGTTCTTTGCCCATTATCTTGAAGAACCATATAGTGTTAGTTAGGCTCTTCCAGAACAGAAATGAGCTGCTTGTATTTCTTATTTTACACTTTTTTCAAACCTCAAATTGTCCTGGCTTATCCTTTAATAATCTCCAACTTAAAAAATGCTCTGTTTTCCTGTTTCAGCCTATAATTTTGCTGCTAATGAGGAAGGTGCCATTATCCTAACCCAACTTACTCCACTTTCATCTGGCAGATCATAGACTTATCTACATAGGACAGTGCAGTGGAGTGTAGAGATCCCTGAAGCAGTGTGGCTTCATCTAAACAAATTGCAGCTGGGCAGATTAGCTCTGCCTTTCAGACTGGGCTAATACGATTATATTCAGCCACACTAACATGATTGTACTGCTTCTAGGCTTTATTCCCGTACTCCTGCACACTGCTGCACTATGGCATGCAGACCTACCTACCTGCTTGCTGACTGCTGCATTGCCTTAGTTTTCTAGGCTGTGAGAGCTCCTTTACTACACTCTAGTGCTAAATTAACAGTGACCATGTTTTGTGACAGTGAGAATGCTGTGCTACAGTACAAATCCTTTCCTATTCCCTCCTCCCTGCCATCATGGCTGAATTCAGCCTTGCACTATTTCCCCTTCATGTTTTATTAAAGTTATTGAAGATGTTCCTTTTGCATTATGACCATGACAATGTGGTGCATCCAAATGTTTCCCAGAACAAAAAGGATAATTGCTAGTGAGTTGCAAACCTCACTTTGAAGTAGTAAATAATGATTCTTTTTTGTATCTTGAGCAGTCAGTCCCTATCATATGCTGACTGCATGCACCAGTGACAAATTTCTGCAAATAAATCTCCTAATAGGGCACCCTTTTACTCTCCACCAACCCCAAAATGCATTACAGCCCTGGCTTTTTAAACACGGGAAAGCAAAAAGCATTTCACAGAATTAATTTCTTCTCTTTCATGAGAGAGATATAATGCATTAACTGATTTGAAAATAGAGTGAGTTTCTTTTATAAAATGGTCACTCACTAGGCAGGCTTTCCACAGGGCACAGGAGCTAAAATAAACAATCACTTAAACAGAAGGAAGCTCTCTAGTGCCTTGCCACGATGATGTTTCCAGAAAAACAACTAACATTTCATTGCATGTTGAAAAGAAAGTGTAAGCACTCTGTTTAGAAAGCTTTAAAGCATAATTGAAATTCAACATGCAGATTTCTGTATTATTACAATACTGTGTGCACTAGATCATTTGCTGAGCAGCCAGCATTTTAAACAACACACTGCAAGAACTTTGTGGTAGTACAATAACAATGTAGAAAAATTAGGATGACAGCACAAGTATGCTCAGCCCCATAAACATTCCTCAGCTGCAATGGGAACTACAGTGCAGAGCTACCCTCTGTATTATGAGAAGGGAACAATTCTGCCTCTGTGTGCAGATGGAGCACAGGTTGCGGATGTGCTGACAAGCTGAACTCAAAACAAAGAGGTAAGCTACATGTGTACCGGCAGGTAAACTCACTGATCTTTTTAACCCAATGAACATCTGATGTGATTTTAGATTCACTAAATTGTGTATTGCAAATCAAGGTCAGAATGAAGGGTGACTTAGTATTTTGTAACATTCCTCTGGCTTCTCTGACTGCAAGCAGTTGAGTTCCAAGGTATATTTTTCCATTTTAATCTGATTGCAATTTGAACATGTACTTGACTATGGAACTAAGTGTATCTAAACTCAAATCTGCAAGATGTGGTAGAAAATAATTGAAAAAAAGTAATCTTATACTTGTTCCTATGCTGCCACAATGCTGATGCTGCTGTACACAAAGGCCGGTGTCTCTGTGGAATTAAGGTACTATGTTCACTGCTAAGAGGGCCAGGAGGTTAAACTGGCACTGTAATATTATAGGCTAACCTGCTGTTTTGCTGACTACAGCCAAAGCAAAGAGTTGCACTGGTATGAGCGCGTGTGTGTGTGTGTGTGACTGGAGCCTCCTCTTTGCTTTGGGAGATGGATGATGCTGGCAGAGCCGTGCAAAGCCACAGTGCACAGGAGAATCTGGTTCACTGTGCAAAGCGTTAGCTGTGCCAAATCATCATAACAGCAAAACAACCAAACCACTAACCTAAAAATGGGATCCTTGTTGTTAAATGTACATCTTAAGTATACAATACAGAACAACACTTACTGAGATTCTAAGGAAGTTTTGGTTTTGTTCTCAGAATAAGTCATATTAAAGAGAAGTATGTGCAGAGGAAGTGTGTGAAAAAGAGTATTTACACACACAGATATGTATTTACACACCTTGAGGTTTTTACCATTCATTGCATACTGCAGGATGAACTGCCACTAGCAGACTCAATGAAGTGCCTGTTATCCGAATCAGTCTCCCATTTATCTACTAAATCTTTCTATTTCACCCAATCTAAAGAACTATTTGTAAGTGGAAGATATAACCTATACATTGGGAAGAGGAATACATTAGCTCTTTAATAAGGGGTGGGAAAAAAATGCGGTCTTGGATTTTAACTGTATTCACCTATAGTGGCAGACCATTAGCAAGGCAGTCTGAGAGAAAATAAAAGATTCCTTGGCAGCCCTCCTCCTCTCCAAATGCCTGCTCAAGCAGAAAAAAACAACCGCCCTGCATACATATTCCAATGAGCCACTGTGGGGCAGTAACAACAAAAACATTCCTAAGCAAAACAAGGGTCTTTAAACAGCTAGTTTGCCTTTTCTGAGCAAAGGATACAAACAAACGGTTCTTCCAAGAAAATCTGAACATTAGGATTTCCATTCTTAGATTATAAAATGTTATTAGGCTTTTTGGGAAATATCTCATAGACAGACTTATCTTCAACTTCCACAGAGATGCTTGCATACACCTATTTTGAAGCTGTTACTCATTTTTAGAACAGTGAGTAGAGGTTCCATGTGAGATACACAAGACCGTTTAAGACACTATCTGGGTTTTCTGTGTGTGCCTAAACTCTTCTACCTGAGGGCTAAGTAAATAAGTTCTTTTCAAGTGATTATACTCTGTGCAGGAATTTTTCCTTGTAAAGTACAGAATCCTCTGAAGAGTAGATATTTTTGTGCAGTCTTTGTTCCTCCCAGGGCGAAATCTTGAGTGAACAGAAGTTATTACAAAAAATTATTCTATATCTTAAGGGTAAAAGAATATACTTTGTTCATCTTTGGATGTAACTTGGAACCAGAATTATTGAGCTGCTTTGGATCCAACAATTCAGATTTATAGGTTCAAAACCAGATTAATAGTTTTGTCTGCCTTTCTTCTACCCCAACCATTCTGCAATTTTAATACTATCAAAGAAATATGAAGAAGGTAACTGATGTTTGTTTTTACATAGCACTAAAATGGAAAAAAAATGCTGTTTAAAGATCTCTGATTAAAATCTGAATTTTGTATAAATACAAAACTTCTTGTTCCAACCATTCAAAATACATACTTCCCTTCATAGCTGTAGAAATTCTTACCAGAGGAGTAGCGTGTGCTGAAATATAGAATCTGTAAAAAGAGGAAGTATCATACTTCAATTGAAGTGTTAAAAAAAGAAGATCAAAACATACAGAGAGCTGAATTACAGCCATGGCTTCAGTTCTTTGAAGATCATTTTCATTTCCATTTTGATCTTAAATCTTACTCATAAGAAATTAACATTTGGGGATGTGTGGCAGATGGTATGTATGTACCACCTTGTCTTTTTGGGCAGTCCTTTCTTATGTAGGCTTTTCCAGATAGATTCCGGACCTAAAATAGGTTTTTTGGGGGGAGGAGGAAAGAGAGATAAATGAACTTACTTTGGCTTGCGGAGAGCAATGTGAAAAGGCTGAAACTTTCTTCTAATACTTAAATATTCTTCCAACGTTAATTTTACATGTTTATTTATTTCTATTTAAATATATTTAAGATATTTATTAGATCTGTAGGTTTTCAGATATAGAATACTGCTCCATTTTTACAAAGATTAGGCTATAAATTTAATGCAAGTAGCACCTGGAGCATTATTCCTCCTATTTCTCTTTGAATATCCCAGCTAATGGATCTTACAGCTGCTCCTACTGATACTTCAGGATATGAAAGATAATACTGTCATTTCATCCCAACCGATGTTCCCTGCGTTTACAGCATTCATGATTCTCAGGTTTAACTTTATCTCCACAGTTGTCTTTGTTTTGCTTTATTTTTTTCATCAAATAGAAACATAATGAAAAATTATGGGGAAAAAAGTATTTGGAAGTTTTATTAATTTAAAGATATCATGGGGACTAGGCAACCAGCTGAATTTTCAATTGAAAGACCTGTAAGTGCTCGTTACTAAGCCTGCAAGGGGGAATTAAGCATAATCTTCAAATTTTAGAGTTTCCCATCAGTTCTTGAAGACAACTGCACTCAGATTCTTGTCTTTATTCTTAAAGTTGAAAATGTTCTGAAGGAGACTATATCCAACAATATTGTCTCACATTAAAAAAAGAAATAACAAAAATGTTAGAGAGTCAATGATGACTCTTCACTCTCATTCACCCTACAGAAACAAGACAGTGTTGAGAAGACACTGTGTTTAACCAGGAGGTTAACAGAAGTATTGGGGGAGTTGCAGGAGCAGAATGTTTAGTTTGAGAAATGTGGTAATAGTAATTATAGTTACATTTTTAACTATGCCTCATGAAACATCTTGGCTGTGCTAATATTAGAGACAACAGAGCACAAAGTATTCCTAAAAAAAGCTCATTTTTAATCATATTGTTCTCATTTTTAATCATATTGTTCTCTGTTTTTCAGGTAAAATTTGTTAAATTACCGTCTTAGATCTTATCAGGGTCCTGCTATGGTTGTTTACTGCATGGATAGTTGTCTTAGACTTTCACAGTCCTTGTCCTCCTATCATTTATTTAGGGCTTGCTTTCTTTACCTCTTTTTTTGGACCAAACCTTCAGCCTAAACTGGCTGTCTGGAGATAGTGAAAGAGGTTAGAGCATGGATACTGTATTACTATATGCTGCAGCCTGTTTGCAGTGAGGACTTGGGGTAAATCAACTCATATTTTCAATGCCTCTTCATGTTTTTTTCAAAGTCTTTTACAACTGTTGCGTATGCAATGATATCAATGGTGTCTTGTGGTTACCCAGATGTAGCTAGGAGCATGATTTTAAACAAGATGATGCAGCTATTTCTAGTGCAAATTCTGTGTCTGTGCACAAGTTTTGAATATTGTACACCAAGCCCACAGGAGTGGCTACAAATTGTCATGTGAGCTGATGGAGGAAAGAAGGAGAGAGTGAGGGTTAGACTTGTATTAGAATGCTCTTAAACCTCCAGTTTAGTCCATTTGATTGTCTTCCACTAACTGGCTTGTACCAGAAAACAGGGGAATCAGATGAGACAGGCCAAAGATTGTCAAACTTCAGAGTCATGATTGCTAGTTATTATTTTTCCTTCTTTCATGATCTGTTTCTTCTAAGCGCTATGTTTAGAACTAAGGTCAAGTAGTCCAAATGTACATTTTACTGGAAAAAATAAAGGACCACGGTGAAAACTATAGGGAGTGCTGGAGAATGTAATCTTTTCTGAACTGTCTGATGCACATTCTGGAAACAAATCTGCACTGATTATGTATACCAGGTATAAAAATGTAACTGGCAGTTAAAACCTTGTTGAACAAAGCAATGATACTGTATTTCTTAACTTGGAAGGTTGTTCATCCAGCCTGCTCAGCCAGGATGTTCATCCAGCCCGTTTACCTTTTATGAGACATTGTGTTAGCATTGAATTAGCTTATAGATTGTTTTAATATGACTTGAAGCAGTAGGGTGTATAATTGTTTGAATGTTTCTTTCCACTGACTGCACAACATTACTTCTTTCTGCACCTGAGAAGACTTTTTCCTCCACCTGAACACTTAACAAGCAAATTTCAAGATATTCAGAAGAAAATGCAACCAATTTAGAATAAATCTTGTTACTGAGATTAGGGCCTAGAGTGAAACTCTACCATACAGAGCCAGTAGAGCCAGTACAGGTTTTGTAACATTTTCTTTTCAGTGGTTTTTGTTATTATTTTCCTCAGCAAGGCACTGCAGCACGCACAAGACATACTTCCTTATCCTAATTCGTGCTTCCTGTAGAGAAAAGTAGTTTTAAACCCTCTACACAGTGAAGTCTGTACATACAAAGGGCATGAAGACTCAACATAATGAATAGCTTTTGGTACCATTTAACACTTGTAAGGCTGCTGTTTATTTTCTGCCACAGTTTTCTGGGTACTGTGTTATATTATTGATGTTATGAGTTAAATTTCCCGCAAAGTGCTAAGTGGACTTCAGTGAAACTCAGGCTTGGGAATCCCTATGAGACTGTGCTTTGAATTGCCTACACATACACAGGCTACAGAGTACTTGCATCAGTTATAGCAGTGTGTGATAAATACCATTATCTGATCCAGTTAATGTCTGCATAGCATGTTCAGATTTATAAGCAAAAATATTACCATGATGTTTTCTACATCTGACAAATTGTTTTTCTACCAAGAAATAAAAGACTGAGTAAAGGTGGTCAGATGGGTTGGCAATTAATTGGAAAATCACCAAAGACTAGATGGTGAATTCAGGAGGCAATTACTGCAGAATGTAGAAATGAGAAAATGCAGCCATTAGGGATGTCTGCCATTAGGCCTTCAAAGTAATGTAAATATTTAATTTTTTAAAATTATTTTTGTATAATGCATTAGCCTGCAGAGAATGTGGCATGTAGTGCATGTAAAAGTACTCTTTGGTCAACATGGGACCAGCAAAAGTCCTAACATATTAAAGCATAGGTGTGAAAAGGGTTTTCATACTTCGTTGACTGATGAGAATACAAGAAAGCTATGTTAATCTAAATATAAAATACTGTATACTTTTATTTACGTACTCTTCTTCAGAACATCATGCGGTTTACTAGGTCATGAGTTTGGGACAATTATGTTTAGACTAAACAGAGGTTCCATGAATGGGCTGCGTGAGTGGCATTGCAAGATCAAGTACAATAATGAGCCAAAATGATAATTACAGATAGTTTTTGTTTAACACTTGTAATACACTCAGGCTTCCTTACTCTTGGATGAGGCATGATAGGTGTTTTATATATAGGTAGATAAGGAAGATTGAAGTCACCTGGTCAAGGGTTCTATGTATGAACCTTATTTTTAAGTCATACTTCCATGCATGATACCACAGATGATAAAGAGTACAAACCAAATAAATCCTATAATAAATTAAAGACTCTCTCACTGTAACATTTTCATTCCAAAGTTAGTAGGAAAAAGTAACAGATTCACGCCCAAGTTCTACGATCATTGATAATATATGAGGTGAAATGCTTGCAGTAATGAGAAATGTCACAAATGCCACTTCAATTACTACCCTTTGGGCAGATGGTAAACTTTGTAATTAAGAGGTCAGGGAGCTGTGCATTAAAAAAGTTGGTGGCTGGTCAACTGTAAGTTTTGTTATGTACTATTTGCTAAGAAACATACATTGTACAAAAAAACACTGAATTATCTATTTTTATGCACTTAGTAATACTGTAGTACACCATTCTCAAATAATAATGATGCCTCACTTTGAAATGAAACATTTTGTGCTCTGAGGAACTTAGAAGCAAAGCAGAAGAGGAGTAGGACAGGAAACAGGCCCAGAGTGACATGCTTGGGTCACATGAGACAAGAAGTGTAAGGATTGAGAACACACCTCAGGTCTCCATGCTCCAGCTAAAACTTTGAATACTGTCTTATGTTACTTAGTCACAACAGTACTGGGAGTTTTATCCTGCACTGCAAGCAGACTATACACTTACGAGGACTTATAAGTGCCTGACAGCATTTGGGATCCATTGTGTCTAGTTCTTAAGCCTAGCAGAGTGTTTTGCTTTTGCCTTTTCAGAAACCTATCATTGACACAAGGGAACAGATATCAAAAGAGGCTTGAAAATGATTTATTGAAAAATGTAGTTCTTGCCAACTGAACTAGACAGCTGAATGCAGAAGCAGCCACACTTTTATTAGAGTAACATAAAATAAGAGGTGTACATAGTTCTGTAGTCCCTCAAAGTCCCTTCATCAGTTATCGTCATCCATTCTTGTGAAACGAGCTCTGAGATCTCCAGATCATGTGTATCAGCCAAATTTTTGCCTCCTTCCAATCTAATAAAAGTCTCTGTATAGCAAAAGTGCTACTGCCTGTGTCTCTGTTTCTGAAAAAAACCTGCTAAAACTCCATTATGGAGAAGGATCTTAAATGATAAGTAGCACTAAGGAGAGCTGTTTGGTTTTGCCAGTTGCTTTTGTGAAGAACACATTGACTGGTGTGTACTTCTGTATATACAAACTAAAACAAACAGTGGGTGACTTGTTGTTAAATAAAAACCCGATATTTCTACCTGATTCCTTATAATGTGATATTTATTAAATATAATTATGAATTATGAGAATGTTTTTTCTAAATAAACGTGCCTCATTTCAAAGGAAATGGAGTGATGCTTAAGTGCGGGTTAGACTTGGGGTCTAGCTATCTTGCTGAGATGAGGAGGTAGTGCTAAACCTTGAGTGAATGCATGTAAACAACATGAAGAGAATGAAAACATAAGAGTATGGGCAAATGGGACCAGGAAGACAGATAGTAAACGGAACTGAGTAGAATCTATGATACATGGCAAACATGGAATTTCAGGAAAGATAGAAATACAGATGGCAAGACAAAATAAGCATAGCCAAAGGAAAAAGGTAATAATTTTATCATAGTATCTTTCAGTAAAGAAAAATCTAGGGTTATGCTGCCAAGGTACAGTTTTTTACAAAGAACTGTACTTAGAATTCTGATCACAGATAGCCTTGTTTGTACTGTAAGGCTGCGTGGGCTAATACATTTTAAAAAAATATGTCCCTACACTAAATATTACTGCATTTTAATAATATATGCAATGTAAAAATGGGTAAAGAATTCATTGTTACTACTTTGAAACAACAGTAAAATCTTGTGGTAAACTGCTAGCCTCCTCTTTGGCTTTCTGCATAGAAGTACATCTAAAATACAATGCTTTGTATAAAATTGGAACAGGAATGCTTCACTTTTTGTTATCGTTTGAATCTCAGCCTCCATGGGAAATGAGAAGGCTGCAGTAGACTGTGCAGCAGGCTGACAGGTTGCATGCTGTAGAACAAAGAGTGAATTTTGGCACATCATATTGGTGTGAAGAAGCACTGCTATGGGGCTGTGGAAAAGGTGTGCTGGGAGTGGAAGAACAAAGAAGACGGAAACAGTGAACAACACTGACTTTTTTAACTCAACAACCTGTTCTAGAAAATGTGAAAGAATACCAATATCGTTCAAAACCATTTTGAAATGATTACTAATATGACCTCCATTGTGTTTTCATTGTTTGTACCCACGTGTTCACAATCTAAAATAAAATGTTGAGAAGGAATGCTAAAGATGCCCGTTAATGCATATTTTCTTGGAAGTACATTTTCATATTGAACAAATGTCGGTACAAATACCTGCAATTCATATTGCTTCTAACAGTAAGAAATAAATGTAAGGTGGCTCACCACCACTCTCTTCTAATGAGGTTATTGTTACTTTGTGGTTGTTGCTGTGTGTATTTCTGCACTACTAAATGTAAAGAAAAGCATGTTGATTATTAAAAATTGCTCCTTCTTTACAAAAAAATGAAGTAAGTAATAATATACAGCCTTCAGTAAGAACAGATAGTGAAGAGAGAATGGATTTTGGAGGGAATTCTCTCAAAACTCCCTGTTTCTTTACAAGTACTTTGGTTAACAATTTCAAGCTAAGTGCAGATACAAACTGAAATATGGTGCTGTGAGAAAGACACTGCAATTATTTTTTTTAAAAATTGCAGGTACCATGACAAAGAACAGAGCTGTAAGACTTTGCCATTTTAATTTCTTCCTTCTTTGTTTTCCACAGCTGAGTACCCTAAGATCAGTGTGCATTAGTCTGCAGAGGAGAACAAGATTCTCAGCTGAACTTTGACCAGAAACATATTAAATTTGTATTCATTCCCTTCTCTGTTGGCTGACACATTTGGGTAGGAAACAAAGTCTTCACATCTCTCTGCTCTGTTTGAGAAACGTGGAAAAGATCCTAGTTGCCAACCTTTGCTCCATACTTTGTGCCTGCAGTGAACAATGGAAGGGACTACACAGAGGTATGTTTTTGTCTCCTGGTATTTTCATGTCAGAGTTTGTCCCTGTAAATGAAAAACCAAATGGTGGTTTTGAGCAGATAACAGCTCTGATCCTTCAGGCCTTATGGCCCTGAAGAAAAACCTACTCATACCAATGAAAAGCTGCAAAGTGATTTCTGTGGGGAAGTGGTTGAGAAAACAGCCTGTGGGGCACTTGCAGATGCTATGCTCAACATTTGTATACAAGGTAGAATGAAATTAGCAGTTAGTTAAGAACTGAAAGCTGCAATATTTGGCGCAGGCTCATTTGTTATTTATTTAAATTATTTTCTTTTGCTTTCTTTTTATATTTTGAGTAACAAAAAAAGAGAGAACATTTTAAAAGTTATTAATTCCAAAAGGAAAAAAAAAATTAAATTTTTTCTTTAAATTAAGCCTGGGAAATTTATTTCATTAGCTGCATAGTCAAGTTTCTGTTAAAACAATAACTAATGCAAAATTCTGTGTAGTATAATACTACTTTTTTGTTACAACTACGCAGAAGACAGTAATATTCAACTGTGTCTTAGGAATCACAGGTTTCTCATAATTAGTAAGAAATTCCTGATTAATTTCAGCTAGCTATAAAAAAGGAAATATAAGAAACACAGTGACTGAGTTTTTCACCTGCCAGTATTATGGGATTGGCTTATTTAAAAAAATATTTGTAAAAAATACTGTTTTTCTAGTAGTTCAAGAGTAAGATTTTTTTAATTAAGAGACAAATACTTTAACAAGGCATCCTGATATTCTAGGCAATGATGTATTAAAAAATTAAACCAATACATTTAGAGGATTAATAACTGAGAAGACGGAAGAGAATTGTCATCCAGCTGAAGTCCTTCTGATAGGGTCCTAATATAATTGGTTCTTTGTCCTTCACTGCTTGACATTTTATCAATGAGCTAGAAAAAAAAATCAAATCATCTAAGATAATTACTGTGGATTACACAAAGACAGATAATGAAGAGGCCAGGTCACCGATCCAGATCGCTGAGGTGAATTCAAATAAATACCATACGTTACAATACACCCAGAAAGGTAAAATCCATAGGTCTAGGCCTGAAAATAAAGGCAGTACTTACAGGAGATGGCTGAGATGGCTGGGATGAGGGTGGGTGGATGGCTGAACTTGAGCTTGTGTTGTTATGCTGGCCAAGGTAGGAAGGTGAAGCTTTGCTCTGCAGCTTTAGCCTCTGAGGTCCCAAGGTCGTTGCAGGGAGCGGTGGAGCCTGAGGACCCCCACAACAAGCCGGGGCCCCAGAGGAGCAGGGCAGGGCGAGTGGAGGGAGCCTGGAGGTGGTGACCATGTCAGCCAAAGGCTGGGGAGGCCCTGGCAAGGCTGGTCCACAGTGAAGCCAGGAGATGAGGCCTGCAAAACAAAGTCAGGGTCAGCACAGCTCAAACCTATCCATGTGCCTCTGTGGAGACATTGAAGCCAGTTGTGTATTCACAACCTGGCAGGCACCACAGCTCACAAGCCCTGAATCCCATTAATATCTGGGTTAGTTAGCTCATCTCTGCTTCATAAATAATGAAATTCTGTAAAGTCTACCTCTAGAAAAACCTTACAGTGGTCACATTTAATTGGCAGGAAACCTGCTGATCCTGAACACGTGCCTGTAATCACTGAGCATCGCTCTGTGAGGAGGGGAGGTGTGTTCTGAGTGAGCGGCTCCAAGGGAGAGCACAGGGGTGAGGCAGGAGCATGAGGACCTGCACTCACTAATATCTCAAAGTGCCCCAGGTGCTGTGTTTTAGTGCTCTGAGGCTGTTCCTCACCTGTGCTGCCATCAATGTGAGAGATCCTGCCCCAGCCTGCAGGCACAGCCATCAAAACCCCCTCTCAGGAGCTGCCTCAGGAGGCCCTGGGGAGGGTGCTGTGAGGCGAGACCGTACCTTGTCCTTCCCACATTGCCTTCCAGAACCTTCAACCGCCTGCCTGAGGACAAGCAGGTGCTCAGATCGCTGCCACCATGTCGCGTTTCCCACCACAGCTCTCCAGCCAAGCCCCTCATGGCAGGAGTGAGCTGAGGCAATGGAGGCCTGATCATCATCTGCCTCTTCTTCTGAGGCACAACCTCAGCCAGCAGAAGAGTAATGAGGACTCCTCGCCACAGGGAAAGGGAAGGGGAGCACAGTGGTGGCAGCCCGGCCCTGCTGGCTCTGTCCCAGCGGTGATGGCACAGCCTATGCCGCTCTGTGCCTGGTGCTCCTCCACCCATCAGGGTGTTGTAGGTGTGATCTGCAGGATTTGTTGATTTAAACTGAGTTTGTTGCTCAGCCTTTCACCAACAGGGGCTTATTTTCTGCTCTCCTCCCACGGACATATTGTTGATTGTATCTGTCTGCATGTAGGACATGCTCCTCATCATCTTCCCCACCACTGCTTAACCTACGCTCCTCCCTGTTAACAATCTTGCACACATCTAGGTACCATCATTACTCGACCCTTTACAGGTAAACGTTGTGGGTCCCTCTGTACCACTACTGCTGGATGTCTGCATCCTATCTTTTTTTGATGATGCCTCCTCTTGTCTTCTCAGCTAATGAAACAATAAAGAGTCTTGAGGATGAGGTCCTGGTGATCAGCTTTTATCTTCGTTTCAGAAGGCAGTAGGGCAGTTCTCACCTACTTAGGTAAGCCTGTGTCCAAAATGCCAGTGTACTTACCTCTTATCGCTTCTGTGCCACTATTAAATAGCATGTTTGTTCAAACCGGAGCTAATTTAGAGAGGGGAAGGGTCTTTCTCCATTTAATTCATCATCCGCAGTGTACCAACTGAAAACGTGACACTTTGTAAGAGGGAAAAGAAAATAAACTGGAGATGGGGTTTTGTGATCAGTAGCATGTTGCGGATTTATTGCCATTTTCCTTGAATTTTAATTGGAAGCTGAAATACTTGCAATTTGTAACTCCCTTACAAAATCACTGCAGTAATTACAGCTTTCTCAAGCTTAGGTGTCATTTATGGTTGATAGCAGTGTTTGAAAGGTTGACAAATAAACAGATTAGATTGGTTGAAATGGGAGTTAGTAATTTTTAATTAGAATTTTTATTCTTCTTTTCTGAATCACTGCTTAGGTAATGATTTGGTGTGTTTTTTTCACATGTTCCCCACAATCAAAATGTCTAAACTAATGTCTTTTTCCATTAGTGCTGTGTGTCACACATCTAAATGATGCCTTTAGTTTTTAAGCTGCAAAGTTATGTCACTGAAAATGCTTTTGTACTTTTAACTATATGTAAAATCTGAGGGGGTTTTGGATGCCTGTATTTTTGTGGTTTTATTTACTGCGTGTTTCTATACCATGGAATTTAGTAGACTTTAAACAGGGGCCTGAAGGTAAGCGTGTCTGTGGGGCTTGTCCAAATAAAGATCAGTGGCCTAGTGAAATTTAATAATAAAGCTGAAGATCTTGGACGCTGAAGTTCCAGTCAGAAGGAAAAGAAGCTAAAAAGGACTTAGTGACAAGTAAATACAGTTTATAAGTCAGGAGTTTTCATGTGAATTTCATGGTGAATTTTGCAAATCTATGGTGTTAATTACTTCTTTCTGAGGGAGGTGACAGTTAGCATTATTTTCTGCTGGACAGATGACACTATCTAATATTGAAAGCAATAAGAAATGAGGGTGAAAGATAATGTGTGATGGTGGAAAATGAGGTGCATGTACTGATGAGGGAGCTGAGGTAACTGTGAGTAACAGTTCCCATTTTGAAAGATGAAGATTTCACTTATTCATTCTGTGTGTGTAACAAAAAACATGTGTTAAATATGTAATTAAG
This sequence comes from Piaya cayana, assembly GCA_013389865.1. NCBI lineage: Eukaryota > Metazoa > Chordata > Aves > Cuculiformes > Coccyzidae > Piaya > Piaya cayana. The sequence goes on along the minus strand of WAAB01019518.1, from coordinate 4,629 downwards.
AGAGTTATTCTGAAGTCTTTATATGACCTCTAGTTGTCAGGGTAACATGGCCATGAATTCATGGCTTTAAGAAGGTGTGAATATGAACCAAAATCCTGTCCAGCACTATGATGACCATCAAATTCCTCTTAAACCCATGGTATAATATTCAGGCAGGACATTTGATATTGTCCATATGTTCTATTTTCTCAGCATGATTCATAAATAAATGACATTCTCATTAAGAATCCTCATTCTTACAACATCTCATTGGGGATCTTTGGTAGTCTCCAACAAAACTGTTCTACTTCCTTTTATTCTTGTACTAATGCTCTTCAGAGTTCTTATCTATTTATTTTAAACAAAGAAATTAGTTATATAAATTCAGCTTCACAAATGTATCACAAAATGCTTTATCCCTTTGGTAATGATTGTACCAAATATCCAAGTTGAAAGAAGAAGAATACAATTGTTTCTGAGAACAGATCTTTCTGCTGCACATCTCTGTAGGATATAACTCATTAAAATCTTATGTTCCTTTTTGTTTTTCATCACTGTCCTGTTCATACTAGCATGAACCCTCTATGCATGCGAATTGTGTAACCTTCTTGCTTAATTCTGACTGCCCCTGCTTTGTACTTTAAGTGAATATTGTCACTAGAGCCCATGTGGCATTGTACAAATCTTAAGAGATAGCAAAAAGAATAGTATTCATCTTGATATTGATTTTTGTGGCACTCCTGTACTTGCTGCACTCCTTCAAAACTATTCCCACTTGTTAGTCTCCTTTGATTTGAGACCTGCTTTTATCCATTTGCTGCGGTATCTCCTGTATTTTAGTGTAACTTTGTAGATTTGCTCTTTATATTAGGTTGTCTCTACAGAAAAGCGTAGATAAACTATATTGCTTCTCCTGCATGTTTCCTATAAAATGTCTTTTCCCCTTAGGTGTCCAAAATGTCTTTGTTAATATCCTTTATTAGTGATTGAAGCAATTGAATGATTTGTGAGTAAAGGCTATTGCAGTCAAACGCCCTTCACTATGCTGTGAAGGTAGAGGAACCAAAAGGAGGTGTGAGGAAGAACTTCAGTGGGGGAGTTGGACTACAGCTGTGAAGCTTCTCCTGCTTCAGCCAGGTCAAAGGTTAGTTTGTGTTAGCTGAATAGCAAGTGGGCACTGGAACAGGCTGCCCAGGGAGGTGGTTGAGTCACCTTCCCTGGAGGGGTTTAAAGCACGGGTGGACGAGGTGTTAAGGGACATGGTTTAGTGTTTGATGGTAATGGTTGCACTCGATGATCCGGTGGGTCTCTTCCAACCTGGTTATTCTATGGTTCTGTTCTAAGTGTCTGCAGCAAAGGAATCTGTTTGGAAACCACTGAACTTAAGTGCTCTTCCGTTGCTTGTTTTGACACTTGTGCTGTGGCTAGGGGCTCTGCTGATCAACATCTCTACTGAGAAGATGCGAAAGTCACCCACTGTTATTAACGAATATTGTGTGTGCTTTCCTTATGCATAGTGTATTGGTTATCTGTACTTAGATGTCCTCTTGGCAACCTTTCTTTTATAACTACCCTGTTCTTATCTTACTACAGTAACTGTGTTTTAAAATGATCATCATAGCTTCATGCACCTTTTCTGCCTGAGGAGAGAAATTCCTGGATTTGCATATCTAAAGAATATTTTAATGGGATGTACACCTGTGCTGCTTATCTCATTCTCATTCCTTGTTACAGATAATTATTTAACAGAAGATACTGTAGAAAAGCCAATACTGGATATGTGTGCAAGCAAGAGAATGGCTAGTCAACTGCATGTCTGTTTAAAATTTCAGACTAACTCTGCCTCTTTGGTGGTTCTTTGGGCTAAATACTAGCTTCATATGTTTTCAGTGGAGAGTGAATCATGATTTCCTTTTTCCCATGGCACATGATGACGAGTGTGTTAAAAATCCTTTTCAGTTTAAATTATAATGCTTGGAATTTGTTTTCCTGTACAGTTTTGTAATTTATATTTTTTTAATTTCTGATTTATCAGGTGTCTGTTCTGAAAAGTATGCTAAGAGTTTCCTTATGCTCCTTTTGAGCTGTACCAAAGAGCTGCAAGTTAAAATCCTCTTAGTGGAATCTGATACAGGCTTAAACTGAAACAGATGTTAGTCTGTGAGCTGGTGAAGCAGGCAACATTCACTCCTACATGTTCACTTTTTGTTAAATAGTGCCCTAGGGGCTAGGGCATAGCCTGGTTTGTGTCAGGGCCATGGTTGCTCTAATGGCCCTACTTGTTCTGACCAGACTCTGCTTGGGGCCCCCTTTCACCCTGATCCCCCTCACAGCCTCTTAGTCTGGAGCTCTTGCCTGTGCTGTGTCTCAGGTGTACCTGTACCCAGCTGTGCCTCCGGCTGCCTTGGCTTACTTTTTCCTCAGCAGACCTTGGAGCTATGCTCTGGATAGCTCCTCTCCTGTTTCATCTCTGGCTCTGTCTCCAGTAAGAAGGTTGAGTTTGTGTTATGGCTTGTGCTCCAACCTTGTCTCTGGCCCTGCTTTTTACCTCTCTGGATACACCCTAGACTTTGCCTTGTCCTGACACTGTGGAATTCGTCCCTCTCCTAGCCTGGCCCTGTTTGATCCTGTGGGACTGCCTACCCTGTTTGGTGAGGCTGCGCCTGCCTGGGTTGTGATCTTATCTCTGCTCTTGGAGCAGCCAATCTTTCTCCTCTCTGACAGTTTATTTGTAACATCATATTAGCAATCTCTTGTGAAGTTGTTCAAAAACATTGTAAAGGTTCTGCCTTCAAGCAAAAGCTCATCTTGTACAGCTTACGTATCATGTCTTGTGTAAAAAGAAATCCACTTTCCATTTGTAAGAGAAACTTTTCCTGCCAGTGCAGTTTGCAGGTGACATCCAGATTGACAGTACTTAATGGGCAAAGTGAATGGAACCTGGTTAAGGAATGTTTCCCTTACAAGTAATCTTACAAGCATAAGCAAAATTGACATTTGCAATCTGTAATCTGGAATTTCTCTAGATTTCATTCAATTTCTTAAAACCTGTGAATTTAGTAAAAAGGGAATATCTGCAGTCCACGTAACTTAATATATTTAGAGACATGAAATGCCTGTGGGGGAACAACCAAAAAACCAAGAAAGGAGGGAAAAAAATCAATCATGATGGTATTTCTACGTGGAAGGCTACTAAGACCCAGTAGAAAACTCTGGCATTATAGGAAAAGAATGTCTTGTCTGTCCCTTTTTGACCGTGTCTAGGATCTAGAATTTGCTTTAGGAAAAGTTAGGGAAAAATGAGAATATTGCTTCTTAAATTCAATAAAAATAATCATTAAGCTGTAAAATCTGAATCTATTTTTAGTAAAAGAACTGTAATTATTTAAGAGGGTTTTTTTGATGCCTTAACATGGAATTACGTCAATCTTAAACTGTCTAAGAAACAGCAGTAATTTTTGTAGACTTACGACCCACAAAACTGTTTGCTATCTTAAGTGTTTTGCAGCATTTTAGTGTATCAGCACTCTTGAGTTTGTGTCCAGTGCACTCCTGTTTTTTTCCTTCTGATGAATTTTCTGGTGTGCAGAGCAGTTCAGAGCACCATGCTTATCCTTGGGGCTGGGGAGAAGTAAAGACCTCAGTCTGCTAGCGCTGACGTGTCCAAAGTTGGGGGGAAAGGAATATTTCTTGTGCTGTTTCTGAGGAGATACAAAATAACTTAAAATAGTGTGACATGAGAAAAGAACACGCTTTTGAAAGCCCTGAAGGGATGGAATGTTTTGTAACAGTAAGCTGGTTTGTTAAAATCTGCTGTTATGTGGAGGATGTGCGAGATGATAAAGCTTTTCTACAGAAGTGGATGTTTTCATTCTGTTTTTATGGTGTAATACTTCTATTCAAGTAGCTGGATCACTACATAGAAAGAAATAGCGTCCAGTGTGAGAAAGGTAATGGAATTAAAACCTGAAAAATAGTGTCATACCATGGAAATTAAGTATGTAATAAGTGAAAGACAGGTAGATGTAGCTTTATATTCCTTTCTTGCCTTCATTTAAACTGCTGTACAAATAATATTCAGTATTTCAGTAATGGAGACATGATTTTATACACTCAACGTTTAATAAAACAGTAATTCAGCGCTTTATTGTGAGTTTACTTGCACAGAAGATGAGCTACAGGAAGAATCCAGTGGTAGATGGGCAGTCTGGCAGTCCTTTGAGGTTCTTGTCATGTACGCATAGCTTCTAGAACACGCACTGCGTTTCATCTTTTATGTTTCTATATCACAAAGATAACTATGGGAGCTCTCTGCAGGTGTTCAGCAGTTAGAAAAAAAGTTGGGAAAGATTAGGACTTAAACAAAGAGTGTTTAGCTGATTAGGCTACAGTAGAATATTTCAGACAGCATGCACAACAGGGTGCTACTAGAAAGACTGTTGCAGTATCAAACTAAGTAACATTAAAAGGAACAAGACAATTCAAATAGGGATTTTATTTTTTTTTCCAGCTCTCTGTTAGGGGTTTTTATAATGTGTAACTGTGTAGTACCTCAGAGTACCAAGTAATTCTGCAAAGCAGAGTTTCTAGTGAGTCTTGCAATATTCCTTGACTGTTTTCTTTTCAAACTTACTTTGTGGTTACACAAAA
>WAAB01019517.1:114814-135257 GCA_013389865.1 Piaya cayana | reverse complement strand
TAATGTCTAGCCTAAATCTCCCTTGGTGGAGCTTGAGGCCATTCCCTCTTGCCGTCTCCCCTGTCACTTGGGAGAAGAGCCCAGCTCCCTCCTCTCTACAACCTCCTTTCAGGGAGTCATAGAGAGCAATGAGGTCTACTCTCAGCTTCCTCTTCTCCAGGCTAAACAACCCCAGCTCTCTCAGCCGTTCCTCATCAGGCCTGTTCAGCCCCTTCACCAGCTTCGTTGCTCTTCTCTGGAAGGATCCTAAATAAGAATTTGTGACACACTGTCACATCATGGTTGATTACTTCAAAAAATGAAATAAATCAGGAAATTTTGTAAAATGCCACTACTAAAATTTGAATTGTTTCTGTAATACCATTACTCATGCCAAAGTCATACTTCTCTTCCGCTGCATTGTGGCCCTTGCGAAAGACCATAGAAAGAGAGCTGAGGAAGGTGGGGTAGAGTCCTCTAGCCACAAGAGCAATGGGAAGAGCTACTCTCTTTTCTCCCTCTAACCTAAGGAAAGAAATGGCCAAACTCACTCTTCTGCTGGGCCTAGGTCAGGACTATTTGAACATGTTCAAACTACATATTATTCCAGTCTTTAAAACAGAAAAACCCCACATTTCATCAAAACTGTTTTCACAAAATGGGAAGGTTTTCAACTCTAAGGATTCTTCCAAAACATTTCAGAGCCACCAAAACCTACTATTCCAATAATGGAAATACTTCTGCTCTCAAATTCAAGAGCATGTTTCTCCTGGACATTAAACTTAGCCAAAGATATATATACATATTTTAAAATAAATGACAGAAATACAGAAGTACTTCAATCACAGAATCGCAGAATCATTGAACCATAGAATGGTTTGGGTTGGAAAGGATCTTAAAGATCATCTAGTTCCAAACCCACTGCCATGGGCAGGTACAACTCCCACCAGATTAGCCTCTTGAAGGCCCCATCCAGTCTGGCCTTGAACACTTCCAGGGATGGGGAACCCACAGTTTCCCTGGGCAATCTGTGTCAGTGCCTTTCCACCCTCATTGTGAAGAATTTCTTCGTAGTGTCTCATCCCAAATTTTCCCCTCTCCAATTTAAAGCCATTTCCCTCATCCTATCGCTACATGCCCTTGTCAAAAGTCCCTCCCCAGCTTTCTTGTATGCCCTCTTCAGGTACTGGAAGGCCACTGTAAGGTCTTGCACCTTCTCAAGGCTGAACAATTCCAACTCTGTTTATAATAAATTTTAAAACTTGTTAATGTTCCCTGACAAACTACAGATCTATTATTTAAAGGGAATATGCAAAATATTCAGTAAGCAGCATCCATTAGTATTGGTGGAATTAGCGCTACTAGGTCCTCTTGCCCACTCTGACACGTACCATCCCACATCCCAGCCCACTCTTGAAAACATGTCATAAGTAAACTGAGAGTAGTCTATTTGTCTTCAAGAAACAGTGTAGAATTACAATGACATTTGAACCTTCAAGTCTCTTTGTTTGCTAAAAGTGTCCCCATAAACCAGTGCACTATCATAAATTTTCTCCATCTTGCATGAATACACACATTGCAAAGATGTAAGAGGGTTGCAAAATGACAACTGCTTAACTGAGTAGGGCCTTTCATAAATCATTTGCACATAAGTTCACACTATGACTATGTGCCTGCTGCCATGCATTCTCTCTCATTTTTTTCCCCTAAAATTCTATCAGGACCTCAAAACAGCGCTCAGTCCAAAAGCTTTCAAAAGCAAACTACACTGAAAAGAATTTTTACCATATGGCTTCTGCTTGGTCCCCAACTATAAGCACAAAACTCATCACCTTTTTTCTGTCACATACTTCACCTGTCTGGACTATACTTAGGTCCATGAAACAGACACTTAAAAATCATCTGGTTTTCCTTCCCTTTCAGCAGAGAGCCTGAGAAAAACAGACGGAGAAGCTGACATCACAGTAATTGGTTAAACAAACTCTATCGCTGGTGAGACGGTGAGTTGCTGCACAGACCTGCTGCTGTCTGCAGCTTTGAAAGATATTAACTTTGGGCTCCTTCCAGTCTTTGGGGCTGCCTTCTATTGTGTGAACTCACCTAGCAGCTTTTGCAGCACCTGCCCATCGTAAAGGTCCTCTTCAAGCTGTTTGACAATGATTCTCTCCTCCACCAGCACATCATTAATCCAGTCAATTAGAACCTGAAGTAGAGAAAAAGGAAACAATGTCTAAAACCACTGAAATATGTTTCTTCCATTCGAGGCAATAATCAGGAATATAAAACAGAGTAAAAGCAATCATATTTACTTCCAAGTCACAAAGAAATAACAAAGAGAAATTTTTGCTGTATTGTTTTTAATTCAGGTCTTGCAGCATGGCAATCTGAGTACCCTATATTTTTCCTTATTAAAATGTCTCCTTATTGCATCCATTCTAAAGCAAGTAGCAATTAGCAGCTCCACAACAGTAATCTTTGCTAGTATTTACATCCTTTAGGTCCCAAAACTCATGTCTTACCTGTTCTATGTGAACAGCAGACCTGCCAACAGATTACAAGAAAGATTACATGATCTATATCCTGAATATATGCGAGTGCCATGTCAGAAAGAAATGCTTTAGAGGGCAAAGTGTGAACAGTCCTGCTAACAGGAGCTACACAGAACCACTAACTAGATCCCTACCACCAGCAAGAGGACAAGACGTTTTATCTTAAGCTGTTGCAGAAGCCTGGAATTAAAAGTTTGGTCAAATGGCCCTGATAGCCATTCTAGATCATATGTAATAGTCCCCATGTGCTTACTACCTTAACTATAAAAATCGTTCAGTTGTCTGCAAAACAGGAATGAACAGAAGGGTTTTTAAAAAGAAAAGGAACTAAAACTGCTAAAGACAATAGTGCTTTCTTCCAATTTATTATTTGGAAAATTAAATTACTTAAGCAAAAATAATGTAGTTCTGTGGGAAGAGATGTAATGTTAAGTGGTGCTAAATCCTTGTCTTTATAAATGGAGAAGTGTATTGCCAATCACAGGCATGCAAAATCCATTAACTAGACACATCTAAAGCAATGAGTCTCATTTAATAATTCTACAGCTTTTTTTTTTTTCACATAAAAGTGTGGGTTCCTTAAAGATATTTTGTCATTAGATCCCACTTCTGCCACTTCCTGGCACTCACGATGGCTAAAAAAGTTTTGAGCTTTTAACAGATAGAAGATAGTGAAACAAAAGCAAATAATCAAGACAGGTTTGCACTGGAAAACACCCACCTTGCCAGTCCTAGGAAACATGAGCATTTGAATATGTTGGTCACATGGACATTTTAAGTAATTCAGCCTGGCAACTGAGATTGATTGAATCTACCAACCACAAGTAAGTTGTGCTATGTATAGTATCCACAGAGAAGTTTACAATCCAAACATGAAATACTAATGCTTCACCTCTAATCTCCATCCTTAGTACTTCCAAAGCATTCTGAAAATGAGCAAGGCTGAAACTTAACTCTAAAAATAGTATAAGTGACAAATTTTAGCTGGGTGAAATGGCAACCAGTCAAATCATGGAAAGCAAGTACCAGCATCAGTGCTCAGGTATGTAAATCACTACTGCAGTCTAAGCAGTCCAGAGGGATGAGAAGTCTCTAATAAAAATGACTCTTCTGAAGAGCTTTATTTCAAAATAAAGCTTTACTGGTAAGTTATTAACAAGTAAATATCAGCAACTTGTATCAAAAGTGATCTTCTCTAGAGCAGGTAAAGGAAAATGGAGGTGATCGACATTTATGGTCAAGGGCTAGAGAGACACATTAGACAAGTTAGCAAAGGATTAGCAGACCTGGAAGACAATGAGGCATACCATCCTTCACCTTGGAAACTGTAGAGGTACAGAAAAGTGAGGCCTACTTAACAAGATACTTTCTTGTCCCAGATCATCTAGAAAGAGATTTTCAAAGCCTGTCAATAAGGTGATTGCCTAACTCCAAAACAATACAAGTTTGACACACATAGACATCAACAAAAAAACAACTGAAGAAATCAAAGTTATAGAAGATCATCAAATCATAGAATGGTTTGAACTGGAAGGGACCTTAATCATCTAATTCCAATGCCCCTGCCATGGGCAGGGACACCTCTCAGTAGATCAGGCTGCTCAAGGCTCCATCCAACCTGGCACTTCCAGGGAGGGGGCATTCCACAACTTCCCTGAGCAATCTGTGCCAGTGCCTCACCACTCTCATTATGAAGAATTTATATCTTCCCCTCCAATTTACAGCCATTCCTCTTGTCCTATCACTACAAGTCCTTGTCCAAAGTCCCTCCCCAGCTTTCTTGTACACCTATGCTTCAGGTATTGGAAGGCCACTATAAGGTCTCCTTTGCGCCTTCTCTTCTGCAGGCTGAAAACCCCCAACTCTCTCAACCTCACAGCAGAGGTGCTCCAGCCCTCTGATCATCTCTGTAGCCCTACTTTGGATCTGTTCCAACAATTCCACATCCTTCTTATGTTGAGGATTCCAGAACTGGACATGATACTCCAGGTGGGGTCTCACACGAGCAGAGTAGATGGGGAGAACCACCTTCCTTAACCTGCTGTCCATGCTCCTTTTGATGCTGCTCAGAGTATGCTTGGCCTTCTGGGCTGCAAGTGCCCATTGCTGGCTCATGATGAGCTTCTCATCAATCAGCACCCCCAAGTCCTTCTCTGCAGGGCTGCTCTCAGTCACGTCATTCCTCATCCTGTATTGAAACCACAGATTGCACCGACCCAGGTGTAGGACATGTGACTAAGCCTTGATGAACTTAATGAGATTCACACAGGCCCATTTGTCCAGCTTGTCCAGGTCCCTTCTGGATGACATCCCGTCCTTCCGGTGTGAAAACTGCACCAGTCAGCTTGGTGTAATCTGCAAATTTGCTGAGGGTGCACTCAGTCTTGCTGTCTATATCATTGATGATGATGATAAATAGCACTGTTCCCAGCGCAGACCCCTAATGGACGCTACTTGTCATGGATCCAAAAGTCCTCAGAAACTTTGTTAAAGGAAGATCCGGGATGCTAAATTATTTGAAAGCATTAATAAACACTATTTTATTTGTCCTGTGATGAATGCTATTGAAGTCAGAATCTAGAAAATGCCAAGGAATTAAAAATAAAAGTATGGAAGTACCTTCTAATGTAGAAGCCAGACAGAAGGGGCAGAGAACTTTTCCTGTGCATGAAATTATGCTTAACTTTGGTCTGTCTGGTCTCTCACTTCTCTACTCATTCCATCATTTCTGCACTTGTGCTTCATACATCTGCAGTTCAACATTGCCTTCTAAGCTCGGGTTATATTTGCTGCATTAAATAATGCGTGTAAGAGCAACACTGCAGGACTGAGGAAGAGCTTTATTGCAAAGCCTGTTCTCCCAGAGACAGTTGTAATACCATGCCTCTCTTACAAGCAATGACTGGTGAAGTCACCACAAGATCGCACATGTAGCAAATGACCTTTGGTGCACTGAGACTGATCTTGTTTAGTATTTGGAGACTTGGAAAATAGCATGCAGCTACATGGAAATGTTCGTAAGAGCACAGAATTTGTCATACATACATTAAAAGTTGCTTTTCTATGGTACTCTATAGTTTTCAGGATTAGAAGTGGCATTTTAAACTTTTAATACAACATCCCCATGTCCTCAAAACTATGCCTGCCCTTTCATACATGTCCATACTCAAATAAAACATCTCTGAGCTGCATCAAGTGTTCAGACACACGCATTTGTAGTTGTAAAATTTCCAGCGGTGCTTTAAATTCTGACATATCCATTTATCATAATTTTAGTACAAATGTATATGTTCTGTTAAATGATCCATGTTGTATTAAACACTGTCCTGAAAACTGAAATTCATCACGAGGCAGCTAGCTGAAACAAGACTGCTAGAAATCTAGAAGGAAAAACAAGTCTGCCTCACCAATTTGTTTTTTCAGTTAATGCAAGATGGATTTTTACATCAAACTTCAGCAGCTCAGTGAAGTATTTTTGTTCCACAGGCTGGCTTCTCCCATGGCAGTGAGGCACATTCAAAGTTAATCTGCAGAGTTCAAGGGCATAAAGACCCCACAGTCACCACTATACAGTAATGAACAAAATGAAAAATAAGACTAAATACATGAACACATCTGGTACAATGGAAAAACAGGAAACCCAGTCACTAAAAACAGCAAAGAAAGAAAGCCCTCATTTCAATGACCCTTTTCTCTCTGACTTCAGGGAGAATTAGGAAGCAGAGGTCAAAGATATGAAAGCTTAAACAGCTTCAGGGTTGAGCATGGAAATTAATATGAAAAATCCATATTCAGGCCTGGAAACTATTGACTAAGCACAAAGCACCAGCAGCCTGTAAACAAAGAGAAGGTTTCTTGTTTTCAAAAGCCAACCACAGAGCATTCAGGAAGCACTGTTTCACCTCCTCACACATGAAATCTTACCAGGAGGACAATGCCTTTATTTTTATCTTCTGTTAATCACTGAATTTTAAAAAGCCATAAAATTAGACATGGAAAAAGGTGATGATTTCTAGGACAGTAAATTACTTACTATAAATGAGAATGTTTACTGATTTCAGGGAGTATCTAGAGCAGCACTGTTTGGATCTGCATTTAGTTTACACAAGGCTTTAAAGGCCAAAAGTTGTTGCCATATCAGCTGATCTTAAAGAAGATTTTGCAGGGCAGGAAAGCATCCTGCAACTGTGACTTGCTGTCTTTTGTCAAGGCAAGGCACTTTCAGACAAGACCCCATTCTCGCAAGCTGCTGAATTTTTGATTCAACTAGTAGAAGCTCTTCATACCTTTCCTACCAAAAACCACAAGAAAACTGTAAATCTGCCACTTATGTGAAATGTTAAAGTATCTTTTCAAAGTCTAATTCAATTCCCACAGCCTATTAAATCTATTTATTGTTTAGGATGACAACCAGCAATTAAACTCTTGAAACTTTTACCCTCCAGTCATACCTGAATAAGAAGCAAAACAGATTCCCTCAACCTTTACACCAAATAAATAAGAAACATATATAACCAATGAGGAAAGAAGACGCTTTTTTTTTTTTAAAGTATTTGAAAAAGAGCTGGAAGAACCCCAAACAGTCTTTACAATTAGTGACACAGACAAACTAAGTGAAATTTATATATTAATGGAGCCTCAGTTTTAAGCATATTCACCATAACTTACAGAGTAGAAACCTGACTCTGAAGTTTACAAGAAGAAACACTGTATCACAGGACACCTCTGTATACCATCACAAAACAGCCCAAACTAATAATTCAAACACTTATTTCAAGTGAGTTGTGCAGCTGTCACTTGGCAAATATCAGGCAATGAGTAAAAGAAGTTCACACACTTCAAACACCAGAAATAAGAGTATATCGTCAATAAATAATTTATACATACATATAAAAAAATTATAAATCATTTCTCTTATCAGATTTGAATTTTCAGCTAAAACATGCCCCTCAGCACCACATCCACCCATCTTTTATATATGTCCAGGGATGGTGACTCAACCACCTCCCTGGGCAGCCTGTTCCAGTGCCCAATGACCCTTTCTGTGAAAATTTTTTTTCTGATATCCAGCCTGAACCTCCCCTGGCGCAGCTTGAGGCCATTCCCTCTTGTCCCTTCAGATAGTTGTAGAGAGCAATAAGGTCTCCCGTCAGCCTTCTCCAGGCGAAACAACCCCAGTTCCCTCAACTGATCCTTGTACCACTCCAGCCCCCTCACCAGCTCCGTTGCTTTTCTCTGGACACACTCCAGAGCCTCAACATCCTTCTTGTGGTGAGGGGCCCAGAAATGAACACCGGATTCGAGGTGTGGTCTCACCTGTGCCAAGTACAGAGGGAGAATAACCTCCTGGACCTGCTGGTCATGCCGTTTCTGATACAAGCCAGGATGCCATTGGCCTTCTTGGCCACCTGGGCACACTGCTGGCTCATGTTCAGCCGGCTGTCAACCAACACCCCCAGGTCTTTCTCCTCCAGGCTGCTTTCTAGCCAGTCTTTCCATAGTCTGTAGTACTGCACAGGGTTGTTGTGCAACCAAGTGCAGGACCTGGCATATGGCCTTGTTAAACCTAACGCCATTGGTCTCAGTCCAGTGGTCCAGCCTGTTCAGATCCCATTGAAGAACTTTCCTACCCTCCAGCAGATCCACAGTTCCACCCAGCTTAGAGTCATCTGCAAAGGGCACACTTAATGGCTTCATCCAGGTCATTGATGAAGACATTGAACAGGGCTGGACCCAGCACTGAGCCCTGGGGACACCACTTGTAACTGGCCTCCAGCTGGATTTAACTCCATTTACCACCACTCTCTGGGTCTGGCCATCCAACCAGTTTTCCACCCAGGAGAGTGTGCGCCTGTCCAGGCCAGAGGCTGGCAGTTTCTGTAGCAGAATGCTGTGAGAAACTGTGTCAGAGGCTTTACTGAAGTCCATGAAGACCACATCTGCAGTCCTCCCCTCATCCAGTAAGCGGGTCACTTTGTCGTAGAAGGCGATTCAGGTTAGTTTGGCAAGACTTAACCTTTCATGAACACATGTTTACTAGGCCTGATCACCCAATTATTTATCTTGCATGTGCTTCATGATAGCACTCAAGATCACCTGTTCCATGACTCTCCCTGGCACTGAGGTCAGACTGACAGGCCTGTAGTTCCCCAGGTCCTCCCTGAGACCCTTCTTGTAGATGGGCACTACATCAGGCAGCCTCCAGTCCAGTGGAACCTCCCCAGTCAGGCAGGACTGCTGAAAGATAATGGAAAGGGGTTTGGCAAGCACATCTGCCAGCTCCCTCAATACCCTCGGTTGTACCCCATCTGGCTCCATAGACTTGTGAGTGTCTAATTGGGCAAGCAAGTCTCTAACTACCTCCTCTTGGTTCATGTGAACTTTGTTCTGCTCCTTTAACTCTTGGGTATGTACACACATGGAATATCTTTCCTTACTATTAAAGACTGAGGCAAAGAAGGCACTAAGTACCTCAGCCTTGTCCTCATTCATTGTCACACTTGTTCCATTTGCATCCAATAAAGACTGAATGTTCTCCCTGNCCTGCACAAGCCCAAGGGAGAGGGAGAGAAAAAAAAGAAACACTGAAAACAAGCAGACTGAAACTAAGTGATTATATATAATGTATTAACACTAATATGCAACTAAAAATACCACATATACAAAAATCAGAGAATAAGAGACCCTCAGAACATCCCCTGTCCCATAGGGAAGCAATCAGAGATCCCTGAGGACTCCCCCCGCCCCGAAGGGAAGCAAGAATCCAAAAAAAACCCAAAAAAACCCCACCCAAAACAACAAGAAAGCTAACAAGAGGAAATCAATCAGTTTCCTGCCAGATAGCGGAACCCCATCAAGTCACCTCTGCGCCGCCCCAGACTCCTACACACGGCAGGCTGACAGCAGATCAGACGCACTCCAGCCCTGGAAGCGAGCGAGAGAGAGAGAGAGAGAAAGAGGAAGGAAGAGGGAGTATCTGACTCCCTGATCTTACGTAGAAAATCACATGGAATACTGGGAGATGTAGTTCTTCCTCAGCCACAATCTGGCTATTCAGGAGAGTCCAAAAATTAAACCCATCACATTATCTTTCACCAAATTGGCCAGTTTGAGCTCTAGTTGGGCTTTAGCTCTCCTGATTTTTCCTCTGCATGATCTCACTTCCTCCCTGTAGTCCACTCAAGATATCTGTCCCCTCTTCCAAAGTTCATGGATGTTCTTTTTCTTTTTTTTCTTCATAGACTTCTTCCTTTTGATGTCCACCTAGATCTCCCTGCTCAACCAAGCTGGGTTTTTCCCCACTGACTCATTTGCCAGCATATGGGGACAGTTTGCTCTTGCGCTGCCAGTATTTCCTTTTTGAAGAGTACCCAGTGCTCTTGGACTCCCTTGCCCTTAAGGACTGTCTCCCATGGGACTTTATCAACTAGACTTCTGCACAATCCAAAGTCTACCCTCTGGGAGTTTAAGGTGGCCATTCTTCTAACCCCTCTCCTCATCACACCTAGAACTGAGAATTCTAGCATCTCATAGTCGCTTTGTCCCAGGTGTCCTCCAGCCGTCACATCTCCCACAAGGCCTCTGTTCACAAACAGCAGGTCCAGGAGGGCGCCTTCCCTTCTCAGCTCTTTCACCAGTTGTTCAAGTAAGTTGTCTTCCAAACACTCCAGGAACTGCTTCCTCTCTGCTGCATTGTACATCCAGCAGACATCTGGTATATTAAAGTCTCCCACAAGGACAAGAGCTAGCTATCTTGAGACTTCTCCCAGTTGCTTGCAGAAGAGCTCAACAGCTTCATCTTTTTCGCTAGGTGGTCTATAACAGACTCCCATCACAATATCTGCCCTTTTGTGGGCTCCTGTGATTTTTATCCACAGACACTCAATGCTGTCATCACCAATATCGAACTTGATGGTATCAAAGCACTCTAACATAGACAGCTATCCCAGAACCTCTCCTACCTTTCCTGCCCCCCACCCTGAAGAACACTTTGAGGCATAATCCTATTTCCTGATGATTTTGGTATGTGCAAAAGGATTAGAGCAGGTATTTTAGCATTCCAAACTAGGCAGCCTTGAACAAGAGGATTCACTATGTATTTGCTTTAATAAGAATAAGGAATGACATTTTCTGTTGGGTTTTTTTTCCTGTTACTGTCCCTGTGTTACCACAACACTATACAATCTCTCCCTCCAAAGTGACAACAGTGCTGCCAAAATCACTTCCAAACGCTCAAACAAGCCTGCAACAATCAATCTACTATGCACGTTATTCCTATGGCATGAGGCTAGCAGAAATTATAATAGCATTTTGTGGAGACAAAGAGATATTAAAGCGGCATCAGCAACACATTTCAACTACTTCTTTGCACTGAGATCCATTTATCCAACTGTATGTGACTGACAACAGACACTCAAAATCAGTGATGGTGAACCGTTGGCATGTGTGACTGGTGTTAAGAGAGATTTGGGCTAGCACCAATAAAACTAAGCCAAATTTCAAAAGGCACGAGGCTCTATTGCTGCTATTCATACACTCCTCTCTGAGGACAAAAGAGAGAGATCAGTCTGGACTATGAACAACTATCTATTCAACTTCTCGCTCCCCAAGACCACAGAGATCTTTCATTTCAATCTCTATGAGGCATGCAGACTTTTCTGCTAGCTGCTGCTATACAGCACTTAGCACGGCTAATTCTCATCTAGCACTAGAGCTCCTGGAAAATGTCATTAACCACTGAAGAACAGAAAAGAAGAAATAAGTTGCTCATTTTTTTGCATTATCCAAACTCTGTGGTACAGAATAGGTTTTGCCAATTTAATTCAAGCTCCTCCCTGCATTATAGATTCAAACCAACATAGTGTTAAATATTTCTCTAGCTGATTCTCTACACAAGCTCTCGGCTGCTGTGAGGTATGCAAATGATTAGCAATTACCTAAGTTATATATTTTCCCAGTAGGCACTCTAGAGGATACATGTCTCCTTTGAGGATGATCCCAAGTTAAAAATCTCCAGCTACATGCTGTTCCCTACACCAGCTGCTCCAGTTCAATTGGTAATATGTAACTCTGTCACCACACAACTGTAAACTGGTATAGTGAACACAGTGAAAGCTTGAGCATGCAAAGAGATGACAATTCTGAACAAATATGATCTCTTTGAAAATACTATTTGTGCTTGTGTTGTACTTGCCACTACACTTCCTCTTTAATATTTTTTAATTATTTTTTAAATTAATTTGTTAGAAACAGCAGTGTAGCTGTAGCTGGGTGAGTCTGAAAATTCTGGATAGTTTATACCATCTCCAGATAAGGGGCTGAGCTGTGGCACATTCCTTTCAGGGAACTTTGTCCACCTTGGCTGAGCACACAAGCTTCACACTCAGCAAACTGCTCACCCAGTACATCTTTAAACAAGCCCAGTGATCTGTTAACCTCAATGACTTACTGCATAGAAAAGACTCTCCTAAACACTAGTCCCTCAAGACCAAACCCTCCAGCATACCTGGCAGAAATTACGAGCACTGTTGAGGCAAGAAGGCATACTTCGCATCAGCATAGCTGGGAACCATTATCAACACCTTGGGCAGGTGTCTCCAGTGACAATACTGATTCAGGACTATCTGGTCCCTGCCCCAGCACACAGATAAACTGAGGACTTTTCTTTAAAAAAACCCCAACAGAACACAGGGCAAGAAGAATCTCAGTCCCAGCTTTCCTATAACACCAGAGGTCTTGTTGTCCTTTACCACGCCTTTGCTCATTTCAGTGCTACTCTTTCTTCTCCTAAAATCCCACTAATGCTTTCCAAACCTCCTTCCCTGTTTTCAAACACAAAAGGAGCCTAGTTTTATGTGCAGTGACTGCAGGTAGACTCAAGCTGAGCACTGATCCTTGCTGTGATAATCACAAGGAAATAAACGGACAATGGAACTTCACACTGCCAATACCATGAGTACTCTGACATTCAGCCTTTTCTTGTTTATCTCAGTTTTCACAGATACACTTCAGTAACAACTGCATTCTTGGTAACCAGCTTGTAAATAACTCTGGTTCGCTAGTTAAAGATTTGAAGAAAGAAAAAATGGTGATCTCCTACCTTGATCAGTTCTTTGAACTTGGGATCTTCTTTTGAGTTAGGATCAATCATAGTGCGCTCTTCATTCTCCTCTGTCCAAGTAAAGTGGGAAAATTTAGTAAGATCCACTTCAAATGTACACTGCTAAAATACTGCAACAATCATGAAGTTATGAATTATGAAGAATTATGAATACTTCCTAATCATGAAGTGGCTTGTCAGCTGATTAAGAAATGACAGTGCGTAGTCATAACAAGGGACTATCCGATCATCAAAGTGTTGGTGATTTTTAGAGACACACAGAAAGATGACACAGCCCTAATTTCCCTAAAATAAGATTGGTTCCACTAATCTTCCCCAGCTCAGACCTTGCTGTAAGCAGAGTATTTCAGAAAAATCACCATCCTCTACACCCTGTGGGACGTGTTAATATTAACATGCCAAAACATGCAGTTAACTACTTTTTCTCTCTCTCTCTTCAATTTGTATTTAGTTCCTACTTGAAAACACCTGTCTCAAATTACACCATCTTGAAAAGTATAGCAAGCTTACAGTACTACACTCATTACAACTGCTAAGACCTGGGCTGACAGTTTGTGCCTCCACACTCTGGCTCCCTGAAACGTGGTCACGCGCTGTGGCCCTGAGTGCATGAACTCCTTAACCTCTGCTTAAGCTGAAGAGTGAAAATTTCCCCGATTTATATCAGATGTACTCAAGCATGAGGGAAGAACATAAAACAGATTTCTCAGGGGTGAAGTCTTCTATTTCTTTTGTTGCTGGTACATGGAGAGATGTGCAAATACTCTCCAATGGCCAGCAGGACAACAACAAGAGGCATGAATATAAAGATTAATTTTTAGAAGGGATGATTTGAAACAGAAATGTTGGCAGCAAAATCAACTTGAACTCAGCAAGGCTAACAATCAAACAACCTTTGGCAGAATTATCTTCACAATGGCATGTATGGACACATGCATCACGTGTATGCTATGATAGATGTGGATACCAGTATTTAGGAGGCAGCTGGAGCAAGCCTCTCATTTTAAATTCTGGTGCTTGCTTTCAAGTAGCAGATCTCTGCCTGCACTGTTCATTTTAGCTCCTTTAGTTGCCAAGTGGTATCTGTGATCTAGGTTAGATCTGTTCCTTTCAGTGGAGAGCAAACCCTGGCTACTACATGACAGGAACACAAGGGTAAGCAAGAGCATCACAGCAACAAAAGGAGATCCACATCTCTTCAGCTAAAATAATTATATACAAACTCCATATATTTATCTTTAGCTGAGTCTAGGCAAGCCATATGAAATACTATTTTCCTATTGGTTTCTCAATTCTTTCTAGTATGATAACAAAGGAGGGGTTTCAGCATGACCATCAGTCAGGTCATTGCCACACTACGTAGAACACTAAAATCTGACAATGACCAGTACACAGGGACTTCCTGTTGCAGTGCTAGACTTCACTCCTGCCAGATGGAAATATGCAAATTGCATATCCTAGATGCCAGACAGACTATATAATCTAACTGGTCAGCTTAGGCTTCACCTAGACATTCCAGGACCCTTTATTAAAAAATAAGACCCTACTAACATACTTGAAAAATTGCCACAAATCTATGAAAAAACAGGAATTCATTTGATGCCTTTCTCCCTCCTCTGTTCCTTATACTTCCTCATTACTGCCTAGGATGAGTCAGGCAGCCTAGTGCTAAGGAAGTGACACCTACTACACACCCAAAACGCTGCTAACTGAAACCCTGAAGATTTGACCCATAACGGTATACATCACAGAACTTTGCTTAAGGTTCACCAGTGATCACTTCTTTGCACGACAGACCTTCAGGAGTGGTCCTGCATCTTCTGAAGTCCTACATACCTTTAGCGGTACTCAGGAGAAGTGATTGGCGACACTCCTGATCGGTATGTATATACAAAGTAATTAAATTTTACCCACGTCTTAGTACTTTTCATTTCCTACTATTCTTCTAAGCAGAAAATTCAAATGACTAACACATTTTTTGTTTTAATTTAATGGTTTATTAGTTGTCTCCGTGATGGCTTACTTCAGCTGATTCCATAGAATAAAAGACATATGGCCAGGAAAAAAAGAAAGTGCTTCATTCTAAAAAGCTTTAAACACTTTTTGCTATTAAATTATGCTGTTGCCCTTGTAGTGACTTGGGGAGGCGGGGAAGGGAAAGCAGGAATTTGAATATTTACCTTCTTTCTATAAAGCATTGCTTGTTTTACATATTTCTATCCTAATGACATTTAATTACTATTTTCAGCTGCCTACATGCTCATCTGTTCACTTAGTATCAGGTCACATTTTGCTGTATTGTCACTTGCAAAACCTAAGCAGTAACCCAAGGAGGAACATGGCATCCACAAGCTATCAACAGTATAGTATGCACATTAAGAGAAGGCAGTTTAAGGGTTCCATGGGAACCACAACAAAAACTTCTGCTTCAGGCTTTCTGTGGGTTGGTCTTTTTGCCCTTCAGTTTCACATCTATATTTACACAGAGAAAAGATACTACTTCCTTACCAAAGAAGGATGTCTGAGATGCACTTGGCCAATGGGTTAATGGATGAAGCAAACCCTAAACAGACAAATTCAGCAGTATTTTCCATCTAATTCTTTGCAAATTTCAACTGTCTATCTACTTTCAGGATGATCACAGAACCCAAGTTCTCTGCCAGTTCATGAACAAGAGCATTTTCCCATAAACTACCTACTTTAAGCATATCTGCATAGCTGGCACTGCTCTTTAAATTCCATTTTAGCCCTTCAAATTTCTAGTCTATATGTGACGTGCAATAGTTGTCAATTCTCATACCCAATTCTCTCAGCTTCAACCGAGCAATCTATATTCAACAGCAAAGCAATGGCTATGGGGGTCACAGTGGCCATGTTTATTAATAATCGCTTAGTTAAGGTCCATAGCATGAATACCTAAGAGAGTGTCTTCTGGGTGGATGTCCACAGTGCTTGGGTTCATTGGTGCATTGATAGCATTTTTACCTTCTTCTTGGAGGTCACTCACTGCATAGAGTGGAAAAAACAGAAAGAAAGACTTTAGTAAATACAAAGTTTGCAGACGTAGATGTTAAAGACAGTATTTATAATAACAGAAAACATTTGGTAGATCCATTTAAAAACGAGCCCACAGTTTATGGTATTAAGAATTGCAGCCATGGTGGAAAAGAAAAGCAAAGTAACACCCTTTTATGGCTTCTTATTTAAACTGAGTCACCACACAACTGGTTGATAGTATTTTGCAAGAAACCCACTTCTGTGGCAATAGCAATTTCAGAGTGCTTTTTTCTTCAGAAGGAAGGGGTGTGAGCTTTGTCTGTAGGACAACTCAGATCTAAAGCAGAGAGCAAACTGTAAAAATAAACTCCTTTTCTGATAGCATGATCACCACTCACCACCAGCTCTTCCAGCTGCAGAACAACACAAAACGCAATTTGTTAGTGGTCTTATTAAAAGTCTCAGAGAACCCATGGGGGACCTAGCAAATAAAGATTAATCTAGCATTGCCACTGGCTAAAAATAGATGTAGCATGATCTGGTGAACACAAATCTGGAATCTGTGATTTCAAGCTCTTGTCCTAAGCCTATGCCTCATTTGGGAAAGTCAGTAAAGCACACTTCACCAATAAAACGCATATTAAAATACTTTGCAATGTCCTGCCATGTGGAGGGAACTTAACTTAAAGACAAGTATTTAACAGTTTTTTAGCATCTTCATAGAGCTTGATACTAAGAAAAGCACTGGAAACATTATAACACTTTTATGCTCTCAGAGGCACACCTCCCTCTAAACTCAGAAAATGATTATTTAATATAGGTCAAGCTATTGATATATATGCATCTGAAATGGGAGACAGAAACACACCATAAGAGTCTCATTAGTTCAGTGACAGTTTTGTGTTAGCATGGGCTAAGATCATTTGTGGTATCGCAGTCTTCTTTGGGAGAGGTCCAAGTTCCATACCCTTTTTAGGGGAAAGCAAGGACGTGCAAGTAAATAACGTCTGCTAGACAAACTTTTCAATTTTCAGTGACTTTTCAGTCACTATTCCCCTTGCCTGGTAGAAAACCTAACCACAGGCTAATAATTTGCATGCACTCTGCAAAAGTTACAAAATCCTGCATCAGTACTTGGTCTTTCCCTGCATTTTAGAAGGGGGAGACACAGAGATCCTACTGTCCCAGAGGAGGACCAGGAAGAAAGATACACTTCAATTCCCACTCCTTTTCTCACACATACGTCCAACAAGTATTTAAAATAAGTACCCACATTTCCTAATTGCCACTCCAAGATGTTAGTTAAATTCTGATTCACAGCATAATGAACATGACTAAAATCTTCAATTACAAAATGTTGCTCTTAAGTTCTGCATGCAACAAAGACCAGTCTCATATTTTGAGACCTCATGGCTTATGAACCATGTTAAAGCAGATGGTTAGATCTGACACGGCACAAACCCTAGGGAAAGGGGAGCTGCCAGCAGTAAGCACAGCTTGAGTTATGTATTGCGTACCTTCAGCAACAGGAAGGGAACAGCATTCTCAACTTGCAAACAGAGTACGATGTCTGCAAGGTGAGATTTACCCTCCTGAATAACTGTTGTTATTAAAGAAACTACTCTTCAACTACCCCTTTCCTGCACTCATTCTCATTTTCTTGGAAAACTCCAAACAAAAGTCAGAGCGCTAAAAAGCCTCAGACCAAAACAGCTCTAACAGCATGCCTTCCACAGCTCTGTTTGCTTTACACCCAATTGGAGCTTTCTCACCCCACCAGCTCCTATGTTGTGGTGCCAACAGGAATACGACCACCAGGAGGCACAAGAAAAATTGTTTCGAAACCGGACAAGTAACATTTCTAAAACCCTGCCAGGACTCTAAATGCCCAAATTCCATTTAAACCAGACTCCTTTTGGAAGTACTAGCTTTGTTTCTAGATGTAACTCTCTTCTCAGTATTACAGCACTGCTGTCATTCTGGGAATGCCAAGTGTTCAATAAGGTCAGGGTATTACTGTTCGTAATGCTCTGTAAATGGAGAAGAGAGCTGCTAAGCTCCTCTAGACAGTGAATACATGGTACTGTTTTCAGTGTACGCTATATAAACAAAACATTGCACACAATTCAAGCCAGAATACTTTTAAATGCAGCAAGACCAGTTTTACTCCCAAAACATCGATTAAGATGATACTCTTGCCCTTTTTTAATATAAAAATGTTCACTCTTCCTAAGAAAAATAGCTTGTTTCTGAGCAATCTACTAAACTGAAGGAAAACAGTCACATGAATTTGTGTATTAAGCCCCCACCTCTCACAGCACAAATAGTCACACAAGACATTTAAATTTGCCTTTAGAGCCAGCGCAGCTACATCAGATCCCACAGGACCAGAACATCGTCTCCTACTCCTACAAGTGAAGCACAGCTATGCCAACCTGCTGCCCAGGGACAGTCCTGCTTACACACAGCTCATACACCAGGTCCTAGGTAGGTAGCTTAGGAAGAGGCTCTTGCTACAAGCATAATGTTTCCTACCTCCTTTTCTGCGCCTGTTACACAGGAGCCCGGACATCCCAGCCCCAGCAACACAAACAGGCTGCAGATGAACCACATGGGCTGTCTGAATGCTGGAGGAGTGGTAGCAACTGGATAAGGGGCTGCCACTTCAGTACTGCCAAACCTACGTTAATTTGGGCACACTGACAGAGGAAGCACTAAGATAGCCTCCCAGCTGCTAGGCTGGGAAGCAGGGGAGTTAGGAGGGAGGACACAGCACTTGGCCACGGACTCCCAGCCAGGAATCACTCCCTATCCTTGCCACTTCTGCAGGTAATCAAGTGCCTCCCTATTGCTAGCAGCCTAAGAGCAGGTACCTCAAAACCAACATTTTCTCTGGAAGGAGTTTCCTGAGAAAGTAATTTCCAACCTCTGGCCAAAGCACAGTCGGGTTCCCCACCACCACAGCTTGCCTCAGCAACACACAGGTTCACAGAGCAACAGCCAGCATGCAAAGTAGCAATTGCCTTTCCCAGGATATTTTTCCCAGGGTATTCCCAACACATGCTGCCCTCCAGAACTCTTTCATGCTGTGTTGAAAAAATGCTGAGGATTTTTCCCTGCTTGCTGCCCCCAGTATTCACTTATCACTGTTGAACAAAGAAATAGAAGCAGGAAAAGGGAACTGAGCAACAACACTTGAAAGAGAGAAGCCACAAATGAGCAAGTAGGGACAGTTAAAATAATAGTCAGGATGGAGTAACAGGCACATTTCTGAGAAGAATCTGACAGGTATTTTGATGCAAATTTACAGCAAAGAATATTTTTCCACCCATGCTGTCACAAAACCAAAGGTACTGTAAGAGATTATGGAATATTAATCAATTGGCAAACACCAAACTCCTTGACTTTGTATCAGTAACAGTGGCTTCGCTGTAAGATTTATACCAGGTCCATATATGAAATGAGCCATCCATTCAAGAGGGCATTTTACTGGTAGAGTAGTGCTATGCTTGCACAATAGGGTATAGTCATGACAAGTCCCACTGCTTCTTGTCTGCTTTCCAACTACCTGTTCACAGGTCACCTTCTTTTCAACCTTCCCTTCCCCACAGGAAACATATTCCTCTATTGTATGGGCATACATATTGCTCTCTAAACAAGACCTGTGTAAAATATCTTTCCCTAAAGCCTGATCATTTCATTTCATAGATCGGTCAGAGGAAACCTGCAGTAGGGGAAGGCAGGAAGGGGTTGGAAATTGAGTACAGGCTGGGAGAGCATGGTTGGTCCCCAGCAGAACCTCTTCTGATCTGTTGTCCTGGGCCAGTTTCTTTGCTCCTGCTGGCACGCCACACCAGGGCAAAGGTCTCCCTTGGATGTGGCAGCAGAACTTAGAGGAGCAGCTCCAGCATCCAGAGAATGCTCTCCTGGCCACAAAAAGAGTTTGCCCCCACCTTGACCCACAACACTGACTCTGTTAAATGGTTACAGCCTTAACACAAAACTTGACAATGGTCTAAATGAGTCAGCTGTGAACTTACACAGGACAGGCACAGTAGGATGATACCATGGAAAGGTATCTGGCAGCATTAGCTATGATTTCTCCCTGATATCTGCTATAGCATCCTCCCTTCCTTCTGGCTGGAGATCTCTTCTCTGAGCAGATCCTCAGTCAAAAGGCAGCAGTAAACTTCTGTACTGCATCAGCCTGCACTAGCAAAATCCAAACATAACAATGGACAGGCAAGGAGCCAAAGCATTCAGGAAACCCCTGCCTAAACCAGAAATTTAAATTCACGAGTAAAACATCACTTCTCTACCAGTCCCCCAGAAAGCAGCAAGAGTTCCTCGCAAACCTCTGATGTTTTAATAGCCTCTTTGTAGTGTCAGCAGTCAACATGACTCAGTCACACTAGAAGCTGTGCAAGCCTTTCAAACAAAATATATAATGAGAGGATTGCATACACACATGCTAGTACTACATCTGTAAGCCAGGCAGGCTGTCTCAGTGCACAGGATTACATGCAACTCCACAGAACAGGAGCAATTAGATGCAGGAAAAGTTGGAAGCTCTATCAGAGTGGTCAAGGATTTCTCACAAGTCAGGAAATAGCCTTTAAAGTCAGCAGGAACACTATAAAAAGAAAAAAAACCCTATTTTCTCCTTTTTCGCAAGAATAAACAAGCTACTGTCAAGGATTTAATCCTCTCTACTTTTACTCTTAACAATTTTAGTGTAATTTTAAGAGATATCAGTAGCAGCACAGCCCACCTCTTAAGTCTTTAGCATTCACTGCCC
>WAAB01019517.1:99579-113521 GCA_013389865.1 Piaya cayana | reverse complement strand
AAAAAAACCCTATTTTCTCCTTTTTCGCAAGAATAAACAAGCTACTGTCAAGGATTTAATCCTCTCTACTTTCACTCTTAACAATTTTAGTGTAATTTTAAGAGATATAAGTAGCAGCACAGCCCACCTCTTAAGTCTTTAGCATTCACTGCCCTGCTATAAAAAAAAAATGACTACAAGCCTCTGCCACTTACAAAAACAGATGGTAAGTGGTATTTAATTTTAGCTCTAGTTATTACTGACTGCAAGGTAGAATCCCACCCCACAGAAAGCAGCTGCTGCTGTAACATGGATCAGGGGGTTCTGGATAGGGTGCTTTCCTTTCCATTCAACTGGTGCCGAACTGGCTCTGCAGCACTGCCTGACTACTTTTACACATTGTATTTTCATCTCATGATTAAATTCTAACTTTGGAAGCTATTTGACTGGTTTGTTACCCTTGGCTCCATTACAGAAAATCTGTTGAAGTAACTTTGCTGTCCTCTTTGGTCACAGCGGCACAGAGAAGGGAAATGTGCAATGACTGTGTAACATACATTGCACGGGAAGTTATTTTCCTGCCATCAATGTGTTACTGCTTCTCAAGTTTCCTTGCTCTCCCTATAGACTAAACCACAGCCAATTTTTCACATAATTACTCACCTGCTGGTAATTCATATCCTTAAGAGTTCAAACAACCATGCACAAAATAGAAAGTACCTGGTCAAGACAATTTCTACTCCGTTCAGGCCACTGACATGACCTGCATTCATTCACACCTCAGGTGAGAGGCAGCCATGGAAACCATCTCCCTGGGGAAGCAGCCAACCCTTGCATAAAAGTAGAAGTATCTGCAGAAGTATCACTTCCCACGTGAGGTGTCAGACCAGAGGGCAACACATCACTGGTGGGTAAAGAACCTCTAGTGTCTGTCTTACATACTCCTCTGTTTACCTATCACAGACTAACACACACAGAATTTACATGTGACATCTAAAACGTTCTCACAAAAAGTCATTTTCAAAACTGTAAGCCCTCTAGTAACAATGAAAAAAAAACCCCACCTTTTACAAAACCTGGTATTTTCCAAGAAAAACTGCTGTACTGAAAGCCCCAAATGTAGTGCATGCAGACACACTGAGACTCTTTGACTCTTTTTAGAGAAAAATAACACACACAGCTCACTAGTCTGCTACTGCATTGCTAATCACTTAACATTTACAAGAGCCTCCAAGATCTTTTGATAAAGACTGCAGGAGAAAGACAAAGCATCCATTAATTATAATAGAGAATTAATAATCCCATGCAGATCAAAGGCAAAGACTTGATAAAATCCACATAAAGGCACTGTATCAAGGGACTGCATTCAAAGCAGAATTGTGGTAATAAATGAAATTATTTATATGCCTCAGTAGGCAGACAAGGCAGTCATGACAACCTGTCTGTCACTTAAAGAAATGTAAGGACCTAATAAAACAGATAGGGATGCAATAATGCTCTTGGTTTAGCTGTAAAGAGCAGGTCACGCTTGCTCGTGTATTCATAAATAGATAATGGGTCTGTTCTGTGACTGCCAGAACAAAGACCTGCCCTTTATTTTTGCCAGGGGTATGTATCTAGCATGGTACTAGCACACTTAATATTTGATCCAGTCAGAAGAATTTATGAGAAGCTGGGGCTTTGTTTTGTTTTGTTAATGAAGGAGAAATGGGTGTTCTATGAAAAATCTTATCTTTCTATCAAGTTGTTCAGGGTTTTTTTTCAATTTGGGTAAAATAATAATTTGCATTTTTTGTGGGTGAGATCTGTGTTGACATAACTAATACTAACACTGCTACAGTTTTCCTGGCCAAGGCAGGCACATGTACCAGTCCTCCTGTAAAGAGGAAGTATGTGCTGATGCAAAACTGCAACAGGCAGAGAAGCAGCAGGTTGGGAGAGAAGCTCTAAACAGACCACAGTGGCTACAAGTAGCTTTCAACCTCATCAGCAATGGCAACTGAACACCAAACAAAAAATATAAGACTGGGTAGTTACTAAGCAGATAGTTCCATGGTACACTTTAATGCAGCAAGAAAGCTGAATCCTGCAAAAAGCAAGCTGCTGTGTGCTGAACCAGTCTCTGCTCCAGCTGCCCACAGTGCCCTGTGAACAAAGCGCTCACGCAGTCAAGGAGGAAGGATGCACTTGTCCTCACCCAGCCATCTCCCTGCTGGGTACCCTTACCTTAATCTGTCAACCACGGACAACACAACAGCCAGCAAAGCTTCACTGACTACACTGCTGACAAAACTGAACAGATATATCCCACTTCCAGTGGGGATATATCTGGCTCTAATAACAACTAACAAAGCCAGAGCTGACCTGCAGCTGGCTGGGCATAAACAATAAAGCCAAGACGTGGCTCACGGTACCAACAAACAGCCATCATATTTAACATTCAGGTCTTCTTTCCAGTAGTCATACTGATCCCATTCAAGCCTCACGGTTGCCAAAGCACCAAGTCAGAAATCATCTCAGCATTTGGTTCCCTGGCTGTTTTAGTCCCTTTCTGTTCAGCTCACACAACAGGTCTAACACCCACTTAATAGGGAGTAAATAGGAATCTCTCAAAATAGGTCCTGCAAGGCAGAAAAGCAAGTTGCAGGCTTTGACAGAAGTTTACAGAGTGCTGCAGAGCTAAAAGTAAAAGTCAAACTTGGGATTCGCAATCTTGCTCCAAGTTCCTGTTTCTTATTTCTTTAATTATTGCCTTAAGCCATAGTTATTTTAGCTGTCTTTATCAGGCATCAGGCAGGCATCCATGCTGTCAGCAAAGGAGCACAGCAGACCTTGCCCCCAAGCCCAGCTGTCATTCACCCTTTCCCTTACGCTAGAACTAGTGGCTGCAGAAACCACATTATAGCACAGTATGGGGACACAGTGAGCCTGAAGAACTAACCAGATAACAACGAAAAATAATACAAAGTTAATTTTCACTGTTAGACATGCAACCACTAATGCTGGCCAAGAAAAAACCAAACCAAAAATAACCCCAAATAACACAACCAGAAGAAACAGGAGTGTGGAGGAATGGTGTTTTAAACTATTTATAAAGTTACACCTACAAAAGTGAGGTTTTGAAGTATCAAAAAAGCCACCCAGTAGGATACTGAGAAGACACACTGATGTAGTCAGTTCTGTTTCAGGCTCCCTGGATTGACCTCTCTCTTAATGCTCTCTCCTGGGTGGAAAACTGGTTGGATGGCCGGGCCCAGAGAGTGGTGGTAAATGGTGTTAAATCCAGCTGGAGGTTGATCGTGTTCCCCAGGGCTCAGTGCTGGGTCCAGCCCTGTTCAATGTCTTTATCAATGACCTGAATGAAGGCATTGAGTGCACCCTTAGCAAGATTGCAGATGACATTAAGCTGGGTGGAAGTGTCGATCTGCTGAAGGGTAGGAAGGTTCTTCAATGGGATCTGAACAGGCTGGACTGCTGGGCTGAGTCAAATGGCACAAGGTTTAACAAGGTCAAATGAGGCACAACAAACCTATGCAGTGCTACAGAATCATAGAATCATAGAATAACCAGGCTGGAAGAGACCCACTGGATCACCGAGTCCAACCATTCCCACCAATCTCTAAACCAGGACTNGAAGAGCGACAAGGCTGGTGAAGGGGCTGGAGAACAGGCCTTATGAGGAACAGCTGAGAGAGCTGGGGTTGTTTAGCCTGGAGAGGAGAAGGCTGAGGGGAGACCTTATCGGTCTCTACAACTCCCTGAAAGGAGGTTGTAGAGAAAAGGGTGCTGACCTCTTCACCCGGGTGACAAGGGACAGGACAAGAGGGAACGGCCTCAAGCTGCGCCAGGGGAGGTTCAGGCTGGATATCAGAAAAAAAAAAAAGAATCACAGAAAGGGTCATTGGGCACTGGAACAGGCTGTGCCGGGAAGTAGTTGAGTGATTCCTGGAGATATTTAAAAGATGAGTGGGTGAGGTACACAGGGGCATGGCTTAGTGATTGATAGGAATGGTTGGACTTGATGATCCTGGAGGTCTTTTCCAACCTACTGATTCTGTGATTCTGTGACCTTACAATGGCAATTTGACAGCTTTGAAAATGGCACATGTTTTAATCACATTTCCTCATGCCTGAGAGGCATAACAATGTTTTTAAGCAGCTCTCAACAAACAGTTCTAACATTTTGTCCTCCCTGCCTGAAATGGAGTGACACTTCACTCGGATAAGCAGGGAGAAGTGAGCAGGCTGCATGTGTTACTCATAATGTGCTGCAGTATTCTCAGGATGCACACTGGCTGTTACACTTCATAATCACTTAAATACTACACACACTCTGAGCTCTAGAACAAGCACTTGTCTGGAAACAGGATCCCCTACTTAGCATCCTGTATCCATTTTCTCCCCCATTTCCTGCCCCTCACCCTTGCTTTTGCAAAGACTTGTCAATAAATGGAAAACCGTTTCAGCTGAAGAGGGTCCCATGCCCTCAGGGGTGTATTTCTAAGACAAAACCAATCTCTAAAGCACCTGCCCCTCCCCCCCTCTCCTAAGCCCTAACATAATACACAGCAAAACTATACAGTTTCTACTCTGCAGGACACGTAGTGGGCATAACTTTGGCATTTTGTTGTCCTGAATTTGCAAACAGATGGCTTCAGTCCCAAAGTTTTCTTGACAGGGGAAAACCAGCCTGCTGCCATAAAAATCACAGACAATTACTGCAGCTTGAAAGGACCCTAAAAGCAACCAGGGAAAGCTATGCTTCTGCCTCTGCACAGAAGTTCTACTTGAAAATAGGAAGAATTAACTTTCTTGCCCTCCCCCAGTTACAATTCCATCACAACATTTCTTCCAAAGAAGCAATGGATTACATTCTCCAAGCATACCACGAGTACCAGGACAACTTCCATCCAAAGGAAAATGTGCATTCAAATCTGTCTGATGAAAACAGAGTGAAAAAAAAAGTGTGATAAAAAGAGGAAAGGGACTGAAGAAGATTTCTGGCCTGTACCTGCCCCTAGGAGAAAACCTGCAAAGCATTTTAAATTTATAGTTATCAATTCTCTCTGAAATATTGTATTCTAGTATATAGTGCTTAGTAGTCTCCAAGGCTTTTGAATATTCCTACAACCGAAGCAGATGGGCACAAACAGATACGGAACAATATATTCAAAGTCTAGGAATTCAACCTGATATCCCCAACAAAGCAGGTTGATTTCCACAAGGTGCAAAGCACCAAGATGACTCCTCTATCCAAAAAACATTCCAGAAACCAGAATCAGCTCACTATTTTTGATGGATCTGGCTAAGTAAATCACCAAGGGAGAGACAGCACAAGCTGTCAGAAGCAGATATAATAGTATTATTCTGGAATAGAGATGCCTAGTCCTTTCATTCAATTCTTGTCTTTTCCATGATAAAGAAATCAGGGAGAAAACAGCACTTCAGTTTACTACATCTTACAAGCATTATCTCTGATCCCACATACAAATCTAACTGTGTAAACTTCAGCAAGCAGAACACTCGGCATCAAAAAAGTCACTATCGCTGCTCACGGTAACACATTTTACAACTGAGCTGGTTTCCACCTCTCCACTGACTTCTTTCCACTTCCTTCTCATGATTTGACACTTCATATGTAGGTATCCAAATGAAACCCCCTTAGATAATTAACAGTGCTGTCAGCTTTACCTACTTCAGCTTACTGCATTGCCCATATCCTTCACCTCTCAATGAAAAGGTTAACAATTATCATCAAAAGTATGAAAACATTTGGTGTTGCTTGTTCCTCTGTATATGACCAGAGAAGTACAGAGTAATAGACTCACTTCTGAAGGCAGTGACAGCAGGTGAGCAGAAGCATCAACAAGAGAAAGGCACCGTCTTCTACTGATAGTACAGAGCTCAACAAACAAACTTCACACAAATGGAAAGGAGGCTACAGCTATGACTTGCAATTCAAAAAAGCAACTTTTTTGCTTGTGCAACACAGTTCTACAGGAAGAATAAGCTGAGATAAATGACCATGCAAACCACAGAAAGTGCACATGTCCAGTCACTGGAGTTGCCCAGATGTTATGCAGAAAGAACAAGGAAAATCCTGAGAAACAGTCATATACAGCAACTATATTTTCAATACAGACATTGAAGGGCTTCTAGCAAATACTAGTTTTCAGTTCGATGGAGTGTGGTATCAACAGAAGGACAGGCACTGCTCCAGACTAGAAACTTTATGCTAAACTCTGAACACAGACTTTTCAGAATACAGTATACTGACGTTGCTCATGCCCAGCTCTACCTGTGCCCTACCTGTACCCAGAGCAGGAAAGTAGTGGCCTGAAAATGAACTGAAATATCTCACTATGCAAAATACAAAGCAGTTTTCTCAATGATTTCCAGACAAGACATATGTGGAAAATTATTTTACTTGTTGAACTACAGGAGCCTGCCAGGACAAGCACTTCAGTGATAAGCACTCAGACCTCACAGTAAAAGAAAGGCTGGAGCTCAGAGCTCACAGTCAAATAAAAGCCAATCCATGAAGGAAAGGTGAAGTGAAAACAGCCATAAAAGTATTCAAATGTTTAACTGCCTCTCTTCAGTAAGAAATGGCACTACCACGTCCTAACAGAGCTGCTGAAGACCATGTAGAAAGAGTCAAGCCCAGGTCTCTGACTGCCATTCCAGTCCAATCTCCAAAACACAGCCCTGAAGGAATAACAAAATATAATCATCAAGTAACAGCCAGCTCAAGAATCAAATCAAAACAAGTCCAAAGCACAAGAAAATGACATATTTCAACAAATATCAAAAACTCTTGCAGCTGCATTATTTGTTTACTCATTCAGCACTCCAAAACTTAACGTGATTTGCAGTACCAGCTGTCTGTGGTTTCTTTTCAAGCCCTTGCACTGATAATACAAGGTCTTATTAGCTGAGGTGTTCCAGTGGGGATAGACATCTTAAAGACTTTAAAACTCAGCTACTGGTTAGTCCCAAAGCAGCTACACAGCCTCTCTGACTCATCCTCACTAAAGAAGCAGTCAGAGCTTGAGCCTAGTGGGATCTAAGCTCTCCTCCTCACTAAAAGGTTAGACAGGCAAAAAAGAAAGAAAAATAAATTGTACTCTCACTAGTACCCGAGTGCAAAAATAGTCAAAGGATCTTGATGAGAAAGCACAGTTCCACTACACATCCTTGTATTCACATGCTTGTACATCAATAACCAGTTCAGATTTTGCTGTTTAAGAAATGTCCTTACTCCAGCCTTTGAAAGGTCCAAGCTGTCAGGAAGCCACATAAGATCACAGGATAACCCACAGTAGAAAATTTAAAGTTGCTGCCCATCACAGTAGAAGTAGGTAACTCACAGAACTCAAAGCAAGGTCAGCTCTGAGATTAGACCAGGTTGGTCAGGGCTTTATTGTGTCATATCTTAAAACCTCCAAGAAAGGAGACAACTCTCTGGGATCCTGTCCCACTGCTTCACACTCCCTAGCATTAGGAAGTTTCTCCCTTTGATCAAACAAAAGGCTGTGGATGTAGTCTTCTTGGACTTTAGTAAAGCCTTGGATACAGTTTCTCATAGCATTCTGCATCAGAAACTGTCTAGTTTCTACTAGACAAGTGCACACTCTCCTGGGTGGAAAACTGGTTGGATGGCCAGGCCCAGAGAGTGGTGGTAAATGGAGTTAAATCCAGTTGAAGGCCAGTTACAAGTGGGGTTTCCCAGGGCTCAGGGCTGGGTCCAGCCCTGTTCAATGTCTTCATCAATGACCTGGATGAAGGCATTGAGTGTACCCTCAGCAAGTTTGCAGACGA
The DNA here is from genome assembly GCA_013389865.1 of Piaya cayana. NCBI lineage: Eukaryota > Metazoa > Chordata > Aves > Cuculiformes > Coccyzidae > Piaya > Piaya cayana. The sequence continues at coordinate 105,721 of WAAB01019517.1, read as the reverse complement.
CACTAAGCTGAGTGGAAGTGTGGATCTGCTGGAGGGTAAGGAAGCTCTACAAAGAGGTCTAAACAGGCTGGACTATTGGGCAGAGACCAATGGCATGAGGTTTAACAAGGTCAAATGCCGGGTCCTGCACTTGGGGCACAACCACCCTATGCAGTGCTACAGACTGGGAGAAGCCTGCCTGGCAATTACCATAAGAAGGACCTGGGAGCGTTGGTCGATAGCCGACTGAACACGAACCAGCAGTGTGCCCAGGTGGCCAAGAAGGCCAAAGGCATCTTGGCCTGTATCAGAAACGGTGTGACCAGCAGGTCCAGGGAGGTTATTCTCCCTCTGTACTCAGCACTGGTGAGACTGCACCTCGAATCCTGTGTTCAGTTCTGGGCCCCTCACCACAAGAAGGATGTTGAGGCTCTGGAGCAAGCCCAGAGAAGAGCGACAAAGCTGGCGAAGGCGTTGGACAACAGGCCTCATGAGGAACGACTGAGAGAGCTGGGGTTGTTTAGCCTGGAGAAGAGGAGGCTGAGAGAAGACCTTATCGCTCTCTAAAACTACCTGAAAGGAGGTTGTGGAGAGGAGGGAGCTGGCCTCTTCTCCCAAGTGACAGGGAACAGGACAAGAGGGAATGGCCTCAAGCTCCACCAGGGGAGGTTCAGGCTCAACATAAGGAAAAAATTATTCACAGAAAGGGTCATTAGGCACTGGAACAGGCTGCCCGGGGAGGTGGTTGACTTGCCTTCCCTGGAGGTGTTTAAGGTGCAGGTGGATGAGGTACTGAGGGGCACGGTTTAGAGACTTGTGGGAATCGTTGGATTCAATGATCCGGTGGGTCTTTTCCAACCTGGTGATTCTATGATTCTATGATTCCTACCAACCACTAGAGAACACATTTGTTTAGCAAATGGGGGAACTCAGTGAGGATGCCTTCTACCAAGACTCTGAGAAGTATGGTATCTGCAGGTAATGTCTTTCATGGGGAAAAAAAGTCACTCACTACAAATTACGGTTTGTTTCACCAGTTTGTCCTCAGAAAAGAAAATCCACACATGTTCTTCATTGGTTAAAGAGCTGATGGAGAAAGGCTGCTGAACCAGTTTGGCAAATGTTGATCCCTTAACATGCAGATTACAGGAATTAAGCGATCAGAAATACATAGCTGGAAAGACAATATAAAACAAACGTCTTAAACATCAGAGCTGTGGCTTGGTCAGGCATAGCTCCCTAGTCTTCTTATTACTCTTCCTACTGATGTGAGCAGAGCAACAACCCCTATGGTTTATTTTTTTTAAACTAACAAAACAAAGCCAAATGAACCCGAGGATCCAAGGTGATGATTTAAACTGTGGCCCCTCACTGTGTTAGTGTAGTTGCAGTGCTACAGTAAAAGTGGACATTTTCAAGACAACAGTCTAATTAAGCACATCATAAGTGGTCAAGAGGGAAACTATTTGTCTGAATCTGGTCAGCAGTCTCAGGAAAAACTCACAAGAACTCAGTTTTCCCAGACATGTTATAGAAGCACATATATACCTTTCTCCTTCAACCATACAGCTGAAAACAGATACTAGAGCTAATGCCTCTTCCTTCCCTTTATGTTCTGTCTCTTTCCCTAATGCTGGACACTCCAAAAAAACAGCTCCACAGAATCAAAGACATGTTTCTTGGAAGGACCTATAGCTGGACTATTGCCACAGTAGATGACATCAGTCAAGACTGCTTCTCCCTTTCCACATGCAAAAAAAACCCCTATCGTTTTGTGTGGCAGGCAGCACCGATCTGCTGTATAGATCTGGTTTGTTCCAGGCACAGCAGGACCATTTTGAGTATGACATCCTGCACCCAATTAAAATCCAGTTTCTAAATCATGTGGCTCTATTATACATGCCTACTTAATTACCTAATTAAAAAGTCAAGATCCCTGTCAGATCAAATTCAGTACAGATCCAAGATATAGCTATAGCATTAGCATTTTTGCAGCTTGCCTAATTTTCCAATGGAACCTATTCATTGTAACAATACCAGAAGCCATACACAGACAAGGTGGCAAACAGTAATGACAGGGGACAGTTTTATAACCCTGTTCCTGAGGAGAAACATTAAGCAGAAAATGCAAGCCTGGGTGCCTTGTTACTTTCACCTATTCTACTATTTCTGAAGAAAATCCTGTCAATTTTGAAAATCTTCTAAATCCATCTGATGGACCAGGCATGCAAGAGAGCAAACAAAACAATTCTATTTTTAAATGACAGAAGTGTGTGCATCTGTTTAATAACATATGTGTATACATCTGTCAAACAAATCTAGGGAAGACACGTCCTGAGGATGTCCCATTTTTCTATTTATAACACCATAAAACAAGATATCATGCCTCTATACAGACATCAGAAGAGTTCTCCTCCTCATCCTGCTCTCATAGTCTCCTTCCTTATTCCTTACTCCAAATAAATTGTACATGTAATCATCACAGCTAATTAAAAACTAGTGATAAGGCCATATGGCAGCTATAACAAAGAATACATCCCTTTTTTTCCAGTGGATTTCATTATGGTTCAACTACACAATGAAAGAAGTACTAAAGGAGGAACTGGAATTCCAGAAGCCAGAACAGCTTACTTGTTTTATAATCGAAATGCAGCTTACACTGGAAAGAGATTTTGTAAGAGTTTATATCTGATCACCAGACAGGTCTCAAGGATTATAAAGGAGCCTTTTTTAATTTGCAGAAACAATCACTGAGAGGAAAGACTGAATTCCCAAAGATCTTGTTGCTTGCTACTAGCAAAGTCAAAATCAGAATCCTGTCCCATGGTCTCCTCTCTCAGCCTAAGGGCTCTGGAGAGGGGTCTGCAGTGGGTGCATGGAAACAAATAGTGTGTGTGAGGTTTATAATTAGAAGCTTCATTTTGCCGATATATGGTCCTCCACAAAGAAGCAACAGTGCTTTAAGGGCCCAAAGCATACAGAGCCATTGTTGTCAGCCAGTACACACTGCCAGGTGTGCATATTCTCTCCACATTTGGTCTTCAGAGAAAGACTTTACTGGTTTCAAATTACAACCCCCTGAAATCACATATATTAGCCATAATACTTTTCCAGCTAAACTAGACATACACAGAATCATTAAAGTTGGAAAAGACCTCTAAGGTCATCAACGTCAACTGTCAAATGTGCACAACAGAAGTCACTAATTTTGATTTGCAATTTTTTACTTGGCCAACAGGGGAGTGCAAATTAGGAAATCTATACCTGAGCAGAATATGCTTCACCCTAGAGGGATCGCTTGGCCACTCACCTATAAGTTGTGCAACACAAAGGTTCCTGCTCCCACTTCCTCTCCATGCTCAGCCCACCCTCAAAGATAAACAGGGGTTATTGTCACCCACATAAGAACTGCTGGTTTAGATCACATACACAGAGCCCCTCCTGTGATGGTAGGGATGGCATGCACCATCACCAAGCAGCCCATCCTGCAGCAAGAAGTCTCAGGATCCAGTACTCTTCCTGAGGGCAGCCTAGAAGAGATCCCTGAAAAGTAGGGCTCTCCCACCACTCACCCTGGCCCTCCTCCCCTTCCACTTCCCTCTCTCCTCACCACAATGCACGCTACACTTGCCTCCAGTATCCATCCTTTGACCCAGAGTGACAAGTGGCAACAACCAGAGGCAGGTACACCACAGCCACTGGGACAACACAAAGCAAGGGCCAGTGCATGTATTCCATATATACCCCAGAGGTCTTTTCCAACCTAGTGATTATGTGACTTTGCATGAAGCTGTGCCTTTGCAGCTTCTCTCATTCATATCAGGTCTGTGTGCAGCCCTCACCAGGCTAACCCACATACTCCTCAAAACAAACATCCAGATACCACCTCCCAGAACTCTGTCCTAAGATACGAGTATTTATAAACCCTTTGAAGAAATCAAAATAAACAAGTATTACTAAACAGGAGCCTTTAAGTAAGGGTAGACTCATTTTTAAGGAGAAAAAGGAGTCCCTTTCCAAATCCTTGCTTTAGTACTTCTAAGAAATTCTAAAATCTGGGTTTGGAAAATGTTAAGTGTTGATAAACACAGTGTAGCTCATGTTAATGACTGCAGCTCTGAAAGTAAAACAACTCTAAAACGTCTGTTATTCTTAAATAACATCAAGTCACTTTCTTCAACCCACTACTGTAGAGCTACAGAGCTATTTCATATTATCTTGCTGCATCCTGTCAGGAAGAAAACTTTCAGCTGTAATTCAAAATTATTGTCACACTGAGATAGTGTGCCTGAAGCCATGTTGGGCAACCCATCCTAGCCTAGCTGCAGTTACAGGAGAAAAACATATGGTTTATGACATGATTAAAAGGACTATTTCTGAATACATAAAGTTCATTTCAGTTGAGACATTGATACAAACTTTATCCACAGTAAAGCTTTTGCCAGAACCCAAACTGGCACTGCTCTAACAAGAAAAGCCTGAAACCAGACCGGGTCAGAGGGCTGCCTGAACCCTACTGGAGAAACTCAGCCAAATAGGCTACACAGGTTCCAACTGGAAATAAAGGTTTCCCTGCATTTTAATTAGTAGTAGAAAGGATAATAAACTGAACTTGAATTTGCATGTCTGTACATAGTCTTTCTGTACATATATACACATGCCTTACAGCTTTACAACTTTTTAGGATCTATTGAACAGGTATCTTTCAGGATCATTATAAAGGTAAATAGAATTGTTAGAAATCCAGAGTGGTCCCTAAGCAGCGGATAAAGCAAAGGTGCAACATACCGAGATGTAGAAGTTTTTTTTTTCAGTCTGTTTACACAGATACATCTCTGGAGACTGCATAATAGAAAGCATTAAAAAGTGGTTTTAACTATTTTCAACATACCATATTCAAATGAAAAATGAGATCAAGTAGTCCCATCAGTTTCAAATGAATGATAAAGAAACTGTTTCCTCCAATTTAATTCTGCTTCTGAGCATATTTCCTCATGTTCTTCTCTCCAGAAAGCTGAAGTGGATCAGGCAGTCCCTCATATTATATACACGCAGTCCCATCTGAACAACTTGGAGAAGGATTTTAGCATACGTAAAGCTGTGAGAAACAGGCAGATTATGCAGCACCTTTGCCTAAGGATCAGGGCACCAGAGAGGATTTGGGAAACGGTTTCTTTCCCTGGCTCTGTCACTGGTTGGCCAGATGACCCTGAGAAAATCACTTCACTTTCTCACCTTTCAGCTTTTCTCCCGGCAAAACAGAGGAAACAATTGCCACCTTTCTCTGGCAGAAAAACCTTACCATCTAGTCAAATATGCATCTACCAAGCTATTGATCAAACTGGTGTGCCGGCAGGCAGATGCAACAGCAAACTTTTCAAAGCAACGTTGTCTCACTGCTATGCTGAGCCATAGATGCCAGGAATGATACTTTAACCTCCTCTGATCTGTGTAAAAAAAAAGTCATATTATTCAGTGCTGTTGCAATAATTCTGCCCTCTGTAGCACTGTCAGTTTTTGTCTACCTTCCCCACCTCTCCCCATTAATTTTATCAGGTACAATAAACTGCTCTTTTCTGGAGCAGTTTCCTCACCCCTATGCCCACTTTCAGTCCCTGTCACTGGGAAACAACACTAAGCAATTAAGCATGTCGTGTTCCTCTCACTGCCTCCTCCATATAGGCTATATATATACACACACATACACAGACACAATAACAGAAAGTTTATTTAGCCAAACACCTGCTACCCAGATCTTTCATACCGAGTATTATGACGAAAAGAAAACACAGCTTTGCAAGCAGGCCAGGACCAAAGCTTGCAGCAAATCTCCTCCTTTATTTCAGTACAAAGACATCCAGACTGACAGGAAAGGGGACATTTTGTTTTAAAGTTCCTTTTACAGACGGAGATGAAACAGCACTATCTGAAAAAGCATCTTTTACAAGGGTCTGAAAATAAGCTAAGGGAGCATCTAGCTTACTGACTGTAATTCTGCTATAGACCCTGTCAGCACCCCAATAGTTTCCTAAGGTATTTCAAGCAAGCTCTGTTGCTCCTGAACAGATGTACTAAAGTTAGTAACCACATTAGAGATGTGGCACATCTCAAAAGCCTGAGATATACCAAAACACTTAAGACTTTTGCAGATTTCCACATAGGC
>WAAB01019517.1:52919-99542 GCA_013389865.1 Piaya cayana | reverse complement strand
GGGGGGGGGGGGGGAGGAGGATAAACCAAGTGGCCACTGGGACAGATCTCACTTTCCTAGGGATGTGTGTCATGATCAATGGTAACATTTAAGAATGCATTGTTCTTACCACAGATGTATCCTTTCTGCAGATGTTTCCCTCCCACCTGGGCTCTCTACTAGAAGGTAAGGGTAGAGCTCATTCACAGGCTTTCCTGTGGTGGGACTCCACTGAAGTCTTTCCATACTTATTAGTCACCCATATTGACCCAATCTGCAATCATTTAATTATCTTTAAGACCAGAAGTCTTCTCTTTGAGGCATTTTTTAGCCAAACTATGGGTTAAAAATATTCAGGGGAAGAAAGAGGAAGGGAGGAGCCAAACAGACAGTGAGATCACCCATCCTGTACTTCCATAGGAAACCAGAATAAAAATGGCTTAAAATGATGTTGGCTGCTGTTTCTTTTAAGTCAGGGCTGCCTAATAAGTCAGTTCAGCCATAAAAAAAACCCAACCAAAAATACCAGAGAAAGATAAATATAAAGTGCAAAGCAGAGATTTGAGGTAGAAATTCAAAGGCTTCCTCAAACAGTTAAGCAATCTATAGAATTTGACTTAAAATGCTGACAAATTTGACCTGAGATCTTAACCCTATCTCACCTACTAGCAGCCAGTTACAAAGCACGATGTCGCACCACACTGCTAAAGCAAGAGCAACAGCAAAGTTGTTTATATGCTGTGGCAAATACTTTGAATAATGCCACAGTGATGATCACCAGTGTACCTAGGAACCTTATTTATCCTCCTGTCATAAAGCAATGGTGTGAGCTTACACTGGCCACCTTGATAAGCCTAATGAACACTCATCTCCCAACACAGCCCCTCTATAAATAGATTGCAGCATGTTAGTTAGCCAAAAGTGTTCACATTTCATTGTTTATGGGTTGGCAGTCACGCATCATGGTTATTTATGACATGGCTAATAGCCATGATTTAAAAATATGTGCAACAAAAATAAACCTTTTTCAGTGTCATTGTAAGGATCTCTAGGCTGTGTGGCTCAGAAGTCAAGCACAAAGATGTAAAGGATTGATATAACTGGATTGCAGGTCTTGCACATACCAGGTTAAAGGTCATTATATGAGTACAGTTGAGATGGCCATAGCAGGCCTGTATTTACACTAGGATACGAAAGACAGGCATTGAAAGCAAGAAGTATATACAAAGAGGCCTCTGGCTTGATTGCTTTTCATGCTGTTAGCGAGGAGGCAAGAATGATTTTCAGTCGTGCTAAATGAATAGCCAGCATTTCCATTTGCTGCTGTGGAAAGGAGTAGATGGAAAGGGTAGTATTTTGTCCAGGAAGATCGTTCTGACCTCTGCTGGTATCCTCAGAGAAAGCCAGCAGAAACTGCCCAAAAGGAAGGAGGGAGAAAAACCCCAGGGCAGAATGCTTCCCAAGCACACAGGAAAAGTTGAACACATGGCTCCTAAACGGTCTGTTAACTCATTCAGGGAACACCATTCAGATGACCTTCCACTTTACTTCTGTTTCACACTGACATACAAAGATTCCATTTTGAACAGAATCCAAAGCTTCAAAATTTGCTCTTGAGGCTACCCAAAGCCTACCACAAGCCATGGACGAGCATCTCTTCCCTTTGTGCAGTCCCCACACCACCACCTCATCGCCACTTAGCCCTTGGTCTCCTCCAGTTTCACAGCCATGGTTTGGGCAGTCTATTTGAGAGTTACCCCAGCAGGCAAAGAAAGTACAAATCCTGCCTTCCTCAGGCCTTAGGACTTCCAAATGAGGGAAATGTAAATGGGTGATAAGCCATTTCCCCTTAAAATGAAAGGCCTCAGCCACCTGCCGCACTGCAGCATATCACACCAGACAGGTGGCTCCATAAGCTTTGCAGTTTCTCCTCCCTTTACATTTTCAGATTAGAAGGAATACTCAGACCAAAAGCTGTGTCACATGTTTCAGTTTCCTCATTGCACTGACAGAAGCGTGACGCTTTACGTTACGGAAGCAGCCGGTTGTTTCCCAGTAACCAAAACAGGCCCTGCCATTGCCTGCAGGAGCTGCAGGCACAAGAATGAACAAAATAACAAAGCAAACTCAGCAAAACAAGCGTTTGGCGCTAGCCAAAAGCAGTCGTGGCAGTCTGTCACCTCAAAAATATTGCCTTGTGATGACAAAATTTCTCATTCAAGAAGGGATGCTGCCAACCTGTTTAAGTTTGTAAGACACCTTTGAATGAAATACATTCTTTCAGAGCATGTAGTCAGCGCTCCTGTTGGAGATAAGTCTTCTACATCATCTTCCTTCAAAAGCAAATGAGATCATCAGGAAGGTATGGCCACTTCTGCTGCTTCTCAGTAAAACAAAGTCAAAGAAACTTGATTAAAAATAGATAATAAAGGAAACAACAGTAAGCCACATCAAAATAGTCAGCAGAAGGAAAGGGAACAATTTCACTGAGCCAGGTTTTGAGGCCAAATATTTTAAGTATTAAAAAGCTGTCTTCTAAACACTGGCACTTAATAGACTCAGTACAGGTAAAACATATCCTCACTTAACAGCCAGTTGAAAACGAGGCAGAAGTTCTAATCACATCCCTACCCTACACTCATCAGACACTAGAGCAAAACCAAGGCCAGTTTAACCAGCCAGAAAGTCAAAATTGCAGTAAACTGTGAGGTAAGATTTCCTGGTAGCAGACAGCAACAGTCTGGGGATAATGCAAAGGAAGATTTTCTCTGCAGAAGATTTTCTCTCGGGGAAGTACAAAAGGACAGAGTAAGCTGTCCTCAGAGGAGACAATGCTCACAGAAAATGTACACTTTGTGCACACAGGGCTGCACTGTATTTATCGCATCTAGTGGCAAAATGCCATCTCCCTACCCACAAAAGAAAAAAAAAGTTGTGTTGCTCAGAGCAAACAGTGCTATCTCCGCACAGCCTCTGATGTAACCAGAGGGACTGTGATAATGCCTCACACATGTGCCCATACCAGAAGACCCTGCCAGGATGCAGCGCCAAGGTGGATCCAGACAAAAGTGCCTGCAGCACGCTGACACCATTGAGCTGACACGATGCCAGTGCAGGTCTACTGGGCTCGGGCTCAGGGAGCTTCTCCAGGCTCCCTGCATGGAGGTAGGTGGCCAATGCCTTCCCGTTTGGCGGGCACCAACTGTACGGGTGGCAACAAACCAAATGAACACACTGGATACAGCCTGGTGTACGCGCACCCACGTGAAATCCTGGTGCTCGAGGGTTAGGTGTTCCTGCTGAATAAATTTGGTTATGGAAACCACTCTGGGCAAAGTACCTATGCCAACATAAAACTTATGGATAAAGTGGGCCTGGAATAAGGTGGATTTAATAATTCCCTTGCAGCTTCTTCAGCTTCCAGATTAGAAGAAAGGATGCCACAGTGCCTCTGGCAGCTGAAAGTTTATTTTACAGCAGAACACGGATTTAGGGGTTCCTTTCCTAGCAGCAAGTAGAGTTACGAGAAGGGGAGCGGTGAAATAGGCAGCCAAGCCCACAGCTGGCCCGGAGGACTGGTCCTTACAAGTATTTCATAAAAAGTAGGTCTTATGAGGAATGGCTGAGAGAGCTGGGGTTGTTTAGCCTGGAGAAGAGGAAGCTGAGGGGAGACCTCATTGCTCTCTATAACTACCTGAAAGGAGGTTGTAGAGAGGAGGGTGCTGGCCTCTTCTCCCACGTGACAGGGGACAGGACAAGAGGGAATGGCCTCAAGCTCTGCCAGGGGTGGTTCAGGCTCGACATAAGGAAAAAATTTTTCACAGAAAGGGTTATTGGGCACTGGAACAGGCTGCCCAGGGAGGTGGTTGACTCGCCTTCCCTGGAGGTGTTTAAGGTGTGGGTGGGTGAGGTACTGAGGGGCATGGTTTAGAGATTGGTGGGAATGGTTGGACTCGATGATCCGGTGGGTCTCTTCCAACCCGGTGATTCTACGATTCATACGGTAGCGAAGAGACATCCCGCTGCCCGGCGCGCGGAGCAGGAACCTCCGCGGACCTCCGAGCGCACGGAGCGCTCCCACCGCCCCCGGGCGGGACGAACAGGGACACCGGCCCGCCGGCAGGCGCTGGGGCTGTCGAACGCGGGTTCCTGCCCCCAGCGCAGGCGGCCCGGCCCGGGGGAGCCGCCGCCCGCCCCGCCGGTCGGATGTGCTCTCGTGCCTCCCCTCCGCGCGGGCGAACTCACCCTCCTTGGCTTTCTTCTTCCTCGCCAGGGTCCCGCCTAGCTTGCCCAGGAACGACTCGTCTTTCTTCATCCTGTGGGGCCGCAGCGTCGGGGATCGGACGGGCGCGGCGGACATGGGTCGCGTGGCTCGGGGGGAGCTGCCCGGAGCGGCCGCGGAGCCGAACAAAGCCCGGGAGCGGCGGAATCGCCCGCCCAGCCCCGACCGGGGTGGGGAGCCGGCGGCGGGGGGCGGGGGTGTGCGAGCCGGAGCCGCGCGGGGGGCAGGGGGAGGGCGGGGAGCGGCCGGCCGGCGGCCATAGCGCCCTGCTACGGCTGGGAAGGCGGCGGGAGAAGGCCCCGCGCCCGCCGCCCAGGGGTCCCCGCGAACGTGGAGGCTGAACGTGGGGGTTCGGGCCCACGCGAGTGGAGACCAGGAGAGGAAAGTGCGGCCCCGTCACGGCCAGACTAGAAGACAAAAGAGAGGGGAAAACTTGACACTGGTGACTTAAATGCTGATAGATAAACCTCTCAAAGACTCGTTTTGGGGTTTCAAAAAGCAGCATCCTCTGGCAGGGCTCGGCAAGACGAGGAGCAATCTCCATCCACAGGCCTTATGAGGAGCGGCTGAGAGAGCTGGGGCTGTTTAGCCTGGAGAAGAGGAGGCTGAGGGGAGACCTCATTACTCTCTACAAATACCTGAAGGGAGGTTGGAGAGAGGAGGGAGCTGGCCTCTTCTCCCAGGTGTCAGGGGACAGGACAAGGGGGAATGGCCTCAAGCTCCGCCAGGGGAGGTTTAGGTTGGATATTAGGAAGAAGTTTTTTACGGAAAGGGTCATTAGGCACTGGAATATGCTGCCCAGGGAGGTGGTTGATTCGCCTTCCCTGGAGGTGTTTAAGTTACGGGTGGACGGGGTCCTGAGGGACATGGTTTAGTGTTTGATAGGAATGGTTGGACTCGATGATCCAGTGGGTCTCTTCCAACCCGGTCATTCTGTGATTCTGTGATTCTGTGTGCAGCGAGACCGGAGCTGGGGCAGAACGGATTTCCCGTTTATAAGCATATGGATAAATTGCCCTAGAAATCTTATGGATATTCTGTTACTTTTCAGGATCTAATTTTAATGTTATTATGAGCTCACTGGGAGCTGGCCCAGCTCTGCCTGGCCTTCCCGTTGAGATAAGAAGAAAACATGGGCATGGTTTAGTGTTCGATAGGAATGGTTGGACTCAATGATCCGATGGGTCTCTTCCAACCTGGTGATTCTAAGGAAACTCCAAATAGAGGTGATTACAGAAGCAGACACATCTGTTCAGCACAGACCACACTGAACACAAGACATAATCTTCAAAGAATGAACAATGTCTGGAAAAACACTTCTAATGGAAATGTGCTATCAGAGGGACATTCTGTCTAACTTTAAAAGAACCCAGTTACTTGGATGAAACTTTGGCTGAAATAAAAAATATTCCGTGTTTTGTAATAGTAACTACTTGTATCGCCATCTGTCAGGGTTCTGCTTAGCATTCAGATTTACCCCTAATTTTGCTGCCAAGCACCTCTTCTGCTAGGCTAACTTGCCTTTTCCTCCTGGCACGTTGCCTGTTAGGTTTGGCATCTCCCTTGCGTTAAGGTTAAGGGGATGGGGGACTGTAGGTCCATGTTTGCCAAGCTCACACCTGCTAAGGCCCACAAGCACCTCCAAGAGGGAAGCAACCACCTTCCAGATTTCCCAGTGTTGCTGCCACCTTAAGTATAGTGTATGCACGCAAAACCAGCCAGACCCTGAAAGCTGGGTTTGATCCCACAGAAAGAATTCATTACTTATCATTTTATAGCATCCGAGAGCATGACACAGGCTTTGTAGAACACATTAAAAACAGGGCCTGAAACATTTACAGCATTAGACTCTGATTCTGCAAAGGATATTATTTAACTTTAAGCCCCTGAAGTGGACCCACTGACTTTAATGAGACTACCGAATACCTGAAGTCATGCACATGCTGTGCTCCTGAAAGCACTTCCCAGTCAGCATCCCTTGCCCCACTTAATAAACCACATTCAGATCAAAGCAAGTTGGCACACAGTCCACACACCCAGTTTACAGGACAGATTTTCATGCTTGTCCTGACACAGAAGTAACGCTACACAACACATCCAGAGCATAAGATAGCAGAGTGAGTTTTCTGAGCATGTAGTTCCACAAGAGATTTAATGCAAGCTAATATCTGTCATGAAGACCTACTTTTGTCCCTCACCTCCAGCTTCTTCTTGCTTTTCTACAGGCGTTTCGGCAACTAATTTAAAAAAAAAAAACAACCAAACAATCCATGCAACAACAACAAACCAAACCCAAAATCACCCTGCCCAGTTTTCTGGTGTGACTGAACATAAAGCCACCCAAGAGTAAGTGCCGACAGAAAGGAAGTGGAAGGAACATGTGACTGGGGCTGGCAAGACGCTTTCAAATGGCAGTGCAGACTTTTCTGAACTGGAATTTGCAGCCCAGTATATGATAGAATGAGTACTTATTTAAAGTACATGTTAACTCTTCAGGGATCCAACTCTTAAGCACATTCAAGAGTGTACACTAGCTTTTTTGGTTTGTTTTTTTTTTTAAAGATATTACTTTTAGAGGAAGGTGCCAGACTGAACTGACACATTTTAATGCAACTTTGCAATTTTAAGGGACAGGAGGGGAAGTTCAGATGTTTTTTAAGAATTGCACATTTCAGGAGGGGGCAGTGCAGTCCACCAGTTGAGGCACATCAGGGAATTACAATCAAAAGCCAGTAACTCATCCTGTGGGTCATAAGCTGAAGGGACATGCTGCACCCAGCAACTTCCTACTGTTTGTGTTGAGAATATGATACCAGTCAAAATAGGGCAAGGCTGCCCCAAACTACAAGAAAGGAAAGGCTGCACAACACTCAGCATTTTAAGAAAATGCCTTTCAGCAAATGAGGTGGCAGTGAAGGAGGATCCGTCAGAACACAAACCCAAAACAGGTGCGTGTTTGAACTGTGGCTTTTTGTCCAAAGAGGAACATGGCATAGGGCACAGACTTTGCCTGAAAGTGTTTGTAAGAGACAGAGCCTTTTGCATTTCTGTCATAACTGCTGTTAGCAGAACATGGAGCACTTTCTAAATATGGAGATGCTGTTAATTTACCTGTGTTGCATTTTTTAATTTGTATATTTTTGCATTAAATATGTATATTTTTGTTTAATATCTGTAAATATTTCTATAAATATATTTTTCCCAGTTAAAAGTCATATTTAACAACAGCTAATAAAAGATTCAAGAAAATACTGCTTGTGCACTTGTTTCTGTAATTGGTTTTCTTTGTGCATTTGAACCATAGGTTTACATTACAGGCTGTTTTCCTCTTATGTTTTGGAAATCAACAGGAGAATGACAAATAGACAAATATAGTTTCAAAACACAGAACTGAAAAATAGTGACAGGTTTGGAGTAGGATCTGCAGCCGTCTTTAATATTCACCTTTAGTGAATTAGATATCAATTCTAGAACACTCCTCAGCTCAAACCACTGCTCTAGCGCAGCAAGGTCTGAAGGCATCCACAGCACTGCTGTGCATTACTGCCAAAAGCAACCAAGAAACAGGAGTGCTCTGTCTGTATCTCAGAAGTTCTGCATTGCAGGGAGCTTGGACCAGGGGGTTCTCATTAAATGAATGCGCAGTTATTTCCACATCCGTAATTTCTTCCAGCTTCATTCTACCATTATGTTATGTGTTACTGTCACAACCCAACGGCAACATAGCAGGACTCAGAACTGCACTTAAACAGTTTATTACTTATAATATTACAATATTAATAACCTATAAGGGTTTGTGAGGCTTTGACACAGTTTCTCACAGCATTCTGCTTAGGAAACTGGCTGCCTCTGGCCTGGACAGGCACACACTCTCCTGGATGGAAAACTGGTTGGATGGCCGGGCCCAGAGAGTGGTGGTAAATGGAGTTAAATCCAGCTGGAGGCTGTTCAGAAGTGGTGTTCACCAGGGCTCAGTGCTAGGTCCAGCCCTGTTCAATATCTTTATCAATTACCTGGATGAAGGCATTGAGTGCACCCTCAGCAAGTCTGCAGACGACACTAAGCTGGGAGAAAGAGTCGATCTGCTGGAGGGTAGGGAGGATCTGCAAAGGGATCTGAACAGGCTGGACCGCTGGGCTGAGTCTAACGGCATGACGTTTAACAAGGCCAAATGCCGGGTCCTGCACTTGGGGCACAACCACCCTATGCAGAGCTACAGACTAGGGGAAGAGTGGCTAGAAGGCTACCCAAAGAAGAATGACCTGGGGGTGTTGGTTGACAGCCATCTGAACATGAGCCAGCAGTGTGCCCGGGTGGCCAAGAAGGCCAATGGCATCTTGGCTTGTATAAGTAACGGTATCACCAGCAGGTCGAGGGACCAGCAAGTTGAGGGAGGTTATTCTTCCCCTGTAGACAGCACTGGTGAGACCGCAACTGTCTTCAGTTCTGGGTCCCTCACTACAGGAAGGATGTTGAGGCTCTGAAGCATGTCCAGAGAAGAGCAACTAAACTGGTGAAGAGGCTGGAGAACAAGTCTTACGAGGAGTGGCTGAGAGAACTAGTGTTGTTTAGCACAGGTAGATGAGGTGCTCATGGTTTATTGTCAGATAGGAATGGTTGGACTATGATCCAAGAGGTCTTTTCCAACCTGGTGATTCCATGATTCTGTGATTCTATTCAATGATTCTATATGACCTGTCCAGAGTCCAGTAACAAACAAAGTCTTTATAGATGTTTCTACGAGGCTGCTGCAGGTGAAGTACTTGCAGACACCTTGATGGTCACAGGGATCAGATCTATAAAGTGATATTGACATTGGTGGAGGTTCTCAGGCCGGCTGAGAGGAAGCTCCAGCCATGGTGTGCTCTGCTTGTTCTCTTAAGGTCCATTTATGAGTGGTCTGAAGTGATGATGGGGTGATGGTTGGCCCAGATGTTATCTTTTTCTTCACCTCTCATCAGTGCTGCAACCGATATGGGACACAGCAGTTTGTTTTGGCCTGGCCTTGCTGGTGCAGCCTCTGCCAAGGTGTAGGGATCCAAAAACTCCAGGGTTATATACCAAACTACACAAAACTTATGGTTTCTTTATAGATAAGTCAATATAAGTGTAATATATATTGGATTCAATTAATATAACTTATTAATACTTCTGCTTTCGTGATCTCTTCCAGTTCTTTGTTCAATGGGTATGGTGTCATGTTAGCCTAACTCTGCTATATGTGCTTGCTTGCTCTGATAAGTTGAGGTGGGTGGGACAGTGGGGTGGTGATCCAGGGCTAGTCTGGTCATCCTGATAGGCAATGAGTGGCAGAGACATAGCAGCTAGGTTATTCTTCTCCACTTATCCTCACTGCACACCTGGGCTTGGATGTGACCATTGACATGGAGTGATTGCCAGATCTTCGTCTTGCTCCCCTCCATCCTGCAAGTCAGAAAGGCAGTAGCCATCTTCACCAGCATAAAGGGGAGCAATATGTCAATTACCTCATAATTTAAATATCTCACAAAATAAGATATACTGTGGATTTTAACATCTCACTCTCAATGGCCATGCCACTGGCATGTTCCTGTGAGCCATTTTTCTTGTGGTCTGCTCTATCAGCCAGGCTGCTGAGTAGTGATACTGCTCTGCTGTGCTTCTTCATTCAGGAGCCGTGGGAACTTTGAGCTTAAAATTGGATTGGTGACAAGCAAAGATCTCAGGATGTCCCGGACAAGCCTCTCTGAAGAAAGTATGACTTCTCTAAAAACAACCAAGGCAAAAACAGATTTGTAACTGCACTATGCTTGGAAACTTGAGGAAACAAAGGAAGCCAGTGTGTAACCATTGGATCAACAGTGCATTCTGCACATTTTCCAGCTTCCAGTAGGTCTAGTCTCTAGAACCGACCAGACTAGTAGCGTCCACCTCTTCTCACTGGGGCACTGTAGACCACAACAAAGGTGCCAGGCATGAAAGGAAATAGCCTTTGCTGACCAAATCACTCATTCAGCCAATGTACTGTCTTGGAGGTGTGCAATACAGTTTAATAATTTTGATGACCCATATGCAGTGGCACTGCCCAGAATGAAAAGAACTGTTTTGTCAAATTTCAGAGCTGCACAAGCAGAAGGTGATGCCAGAGGTCTTTAAAAGGTGATATAAATATGTATTCAGATAAATATGCCCTATATTTGCAGCCTAATTTTTTAAGCATAAATTCTTTCTTTAAGCACTCATCAATATGTTATCCTGAAACTTACACAAAATCTATTTTCTCATTTCTTCCCAAAGTTCCTTTCTCCTCATTTCAGAAATCAATTCCAGTAAGTGGAAATCCTGGACATTGGTTATAACCTCAACTTCTCATCCTGCTTCCTTGGCAAGTACCAAACCTTCCAATGGCTTTCAGTTCCCATATGGCTTTATTGCAGGATACAAAGAAGCATCCTGTGGTTAGTGTTGCATGGGGCACACAGAAAGGGATTTTATAAGGGTCTGTCTGCACTAAATGTTTAATGCCTACGTAATGCATGTTGCTGCGACTACACAATTTCATTCCACATTATCACATTATCCCAGCTCCATGTTCCTGTGTACAAAGTACTATGATATTCTTCTACATGTTCACCTCTTCCCTAACCAGCTCTGATTTTCGTTAAAGGTTACTGCTGCACCAGGACCCTAATGTCTTGCTTCACTACAGAAAAGTTTGCCTCAGCTGACAGATAACACTGCATTTAAAAAGGCTGTGAACTTTATGTGGTGCTGATTTTGGAATGTGTAGGAAAAAAACCTAAAATTAAAATGGAGCCCACTTTAGACAGCCCACTGCCCCGTTTTAGTCAAATAACCTCCTTCTTGCAAATACTCACATCTTTATACCTAATAGCAAGATAAGCCTGTCTTGTGTTTGCCCACAAGGGCAATGATGATTATTATTTTTATTGATATTGCTTCTTCAGAAGAACAAACACATTCTACTTGCCAAAATAAGTGTGTTGCCCATAGCAAAGGCTTTTAGACTGTGAGAACTTGGCAAGGCAGGGTCAATACCAGTTATAAATTCACCTCTAACTTAAATGATTTTGAGGTCTCAGGCTGTACCTAATGAATGTTTTATGTTGATTTTCTGCGTACAAGGGAGTTCTTTCTTGTGCTCTTGCTAGTGGAAAAAGCCTATTAGCCTACCAGAAACTTTAGTTATTCTACTTTGTTCAAATAGCAACACTGCAACTAATACACATTTGCTAGTGAATATTTCAACTCTTGGAGTTGCTAATGAGATGCACACCCAGTTTGCCACCCAGATTCACATATAGTATAAATATATGCATCTTTTGCACAGTTCTGCCTCTGTGTATCCAAAAAAACCCCAGCTGCCATACTCGTTCAGTACCAGGTTTGCCAGAAGTGTGTTGCTGCAGCCTTTAGCAGCAGTTGTGCCAGTACTGCGAGTGTTAAAAAGTTGCATCATTTCCTAAATAATTTAATTCAAATACAGCTCTTCCAGATTTTTTGTGGAATGCTCTCAGAGTGGGACTTAGGACCTATGAGACTTGTGTGTATAACACAAACGCTGATGGTAAAATCAACTCCCATGCATCAAACAGACCTAGACAAAGACTTAGACGTGCATCACATCCAGAGAATAACAGCCCCTGCAGTTCTTTCTCTGTTTTAAGTCAACATTACAATCGATTCATCAGGAAAAGGTGGGGGGGTATTGGGAGAGGAGATTTTAAAAAATGAGTAGTATAATTATGCCAAAGAGGTACATAGAAAGACATTCATTGATTAAATTGTTCATTTCATTTATGGTTATTATACATCCTTGCACAATTAAATAATTTGCAAGGGCATCAACTGCATTCTGCTGGGACAAGCCAAATGAGCCACTTTACCAGTGTAAGCTCTGAGTCTATACATAAAAATTAGTAACACTAAAGCACACATAAATGTCAACCTGTAACAGGACAAGCAGAAAGGATGTTTTTGTGTCATTAAATTCATACTGAAGACCTAGATTACATTTAGCTTTAAGGCAGTGTGGAAAAAGAATTTTATCCAACCTCTGGGGGAAAAAAAAAATCAATCAGTTCTCATACTTGAATTTTTAAGGAAATCTTCATCAAAAACTGTGAGCACAAACTTCCAAGCAAGAAAGCAAACAAATGGGTTCACAAGCTATACATACAGTCTAAATGTATAGTACAAAAATTCACTGACTCAAGTACAGCACTCAAGATGTTAATAACTTTTAGGAGTCTTTTAATAATTGAAAAAAACCCCACAGATAGATCGATTCAGCTCCAGCTTTGATGTCATACAGATTTGTAAAGAAATGCTTAAAATTTTGGCATAATTAGGAAAAGTATGTCAGCCTATGAAAAGTAAAAGGAAGCTGGGTTGTTTGAGGGAAGAAGAGAGAGCCTACAGCAACAGAAAGTAGAATTACACTTCAAAAAAAACCAAAACAAAACCTGGAATCTTTTTGAGTCACATCAGAGTGGTTTAAACAAACAGTGCTCTTCTAAACAGGATATTAAGAACACACTTTATTCATGTCTAAGTCTTTAATAATATAACCAGCTAATGGCCATTAGAAGTGATACAGGTGCTGCTGCCTGAGTTGAATGGCTTTCAGATTGAGGTGCATACTCTGTCTAAAGAGAATTATGAGGAAGGCTAGCTATGTTATTTGTTTCAGCCTTCCATGCTGAATGTCATACCAGCACTCTACATCCCAGAAAATTGTCTCTGGTACCCTACCTCTCATCAGGGATGAATTTCTTGTGAGTGTATATTCATTAAGAAAACTGACAGACATGTCTTCCCAGAAAAGGAGAATTACACCAAAAAGACTAAACCTTGTTAAAAAACAGTTTTTAATTTCAGCCCTCAACTGTAAGCTCTAATATTTAGCTGAACATTTGGAAGTTTGAATTCACATTTGATCATTTTAACATTGCTCACCACCTTTCTTATAGAAGGGTTTTGTTTCCTCTACATTAGCCTTACAGCATTTTACAGTTTTCAAAAATTTAGACTACCTGAGATTATTGTAATTAAATGTATCACGAGATAATAGTGACACTGAATATCTGGTCTCTCATAGTTCTTTACACATTAAGCAAAGAAAAGCCACCTGCTTTTTAAACTGGAAATCATTACATGTGGTCTTGTTCTATTATAATAATACCCAAATGGATTTTCTAAGAGGATAGATACTTCGTAGGCATAAGACACTGTTACGGTTAACTTTTCTTCCTGGTCTGCTACATGAGTGAAAATCTGGGTTTGGGGGGTGGGGGGATTAATAAAATTATTTATTCAATACTGAGATAGAAATACCGCTTAACTGATGCTATCGATTTTCTTTTTTATTACCTATATTTTATTGTCTTATTTTTGTTATCTATTCTGTTTAGCTGAAAAACTTCTACAAAGACCATTTCTCCATGGTAATATTAGCTCTAACAGCTGCAGAATTATTTGCATTTTTTGCTTAACAATAGAAGAAAGCTGAATGCTCTGACTTGCACAGAATATACTCAGCATAAAGTCTCGTCCCAATTAAGTTGAAATCACCCAAGAGCACTGCAGTTGCTAACAGAGATTTTGCACTGCTGTCATTAAACGTACATTCAATCACAGAATTTCAAAAGCCTTCCCATGGTAGAGGAGTTGTGTAAAAATCCTCCTGAAAAGGATTGCTACTGCTGGATTGCTACGGCAGGGATTTCCATTGGCATCAAGTACACACTTACATTAAAAAAAGACAAAGAACACAAATGTACTTGTATGCTGAAGCACACTTCCACATTATTGAGGTCAGCATTGTATTTTTTTTTAAAATCAGTTACAATATGGCCACTAACCTGCCCTTTCCAGTCTATCAGCCTTGCAATTCCTTATTGCACTTTCGCCCAAAGCTCCCTATAAACTTACTCATTAACAGTACCTAATGCCACCTGATCTTCCAAATAGAAAGAGCATTTCCAACTTTTTTTTTTGTAAGTGGAACAGCACTTCACCCACTTAGAACTGGTGACACGAATATTAGCCATGCCTCACACACATTACTATTACCTTCACTGGCTCAAGGTCCCAACACATCAATAAGACCTCCTCACCTCCCCAGGCCTCTTTTCACCCTATAAAGGAGAGTAAGCACTGAAAAAAATCTGCTTCAGATGCTCTTTGTGACCTCAGCACTGTTCACATAAAATGAGAGCACACAAGCATGTGGGCAATGGTTTCAGGCACGTCTGGGGGCATCTGTTACCATCTTACTG
Source organism: Piaya cayana (assembly GCA_013389865.1). Lineage (NCBI taxonomy): Eukaryota > Metazoa > Chordata > Aves > Cuculiformes > Coccyzidae > Piaya > Piaya cayana. Next base: position 85,001 of record WAAB01019517.1, on the reverse strand, counting down.
CTGCAAACACCGGGCATGGCTATAAAGCAAGAGCATCTCAACTATGGAATAAGTAAAGCAATACCCAAACCTACACATTTAAGCAAATACTATGCTTTTAAACCAGTTATGACCACAGGCCGTCTTTATGCCTTTTATCCTTTGGCAGACAAACTCAATGGCCAGAACTGCAGTCAGCCAAGAGAACTGCGTCAGATTTGTCCAGAACCATTCTGCCACTCAGTCTGTTTAGCACTACTGCAGTTTTTAGTGATTCTAATTTCTGCCTAATTCATCCTAATTATTAGAGCCTCTGCAGCAAATTTCAAATGGGAATACATTAATCATATGAACACTCTGTAGAATAGCAGTGTAATCCAGATGCTGTTGAATTCCGGAGGAATGCAGGAAGGTTTTATGTACCATCACAGCTTTTGTGCACTTAAAATACACAGTAAAAAATGTTACCTTTTGATGTAGTGCACTACAGGTAGGGAAACAGTGACCCAGTAAAGGCTCCTGTAATGTAACTTTTCTTCCTTTATTCTTACTGGACAATTCTGTGGTGTGTGGTATAGCACAGTATGTGAGCAGATGTACCTCAAAAGCATCTTCAGCTTTCAGCAAAGTTGCACCCATTGATCCCTTATTTCTCATATAGATCACAGTCCTCTCAAAATTACTTGTGGACTAGATGCTTCTTACTGTGCAGCCTGAGGCTATTTTGGTAGACCTGCTCTTCTCCAGAAGGCTACTTCCCCTCTACACTGGTCAACTGGTACTAGGCTTAGACTTCTCTCACGTATTAAAGCACTACACCTGACCAGTCTTTAATAACAGTACGTATGAAAAGGAGTTCTTAAAGCAGCAGGATACATTGAAGTTTATGAACAGGACCAAAATAAACTCTGGACTCCTGGGAGAAAACCCTAACAGTATATTGGTATGTAAACATTTCCACTCTTCCCATTAAAAATGTTTTTATATGCCAAATTTATTAACATTCTTAACATAGTGTCATATTTTATCTCATAACAACAAAGAATGAACAGAAATGTTTTGTTACATATGCATTTGCTGCATTAGCTGTCAGATACACACAAGGAGGAAAAAGCTATTTTTATTAAATTTTGGTATTTGAAATAGACCTGACTTCTGTCATTCACACTTTTTTTTTCTTTTCAACATCTGTGAGCCTGTTGCTGCCACTTTACAAAAAGGAAAGGATGTTTAGTCAAGCAGAGCTCTGCAAAACCAAGCAGATCTGTTTCTAGCCTTCATATTTTGTAAAGTGAGTTCTCAACATGAACAGATGTAGTTACTGTATTATAGCAACAGCAATATATATACCAATGCTAAAGCAATTGCTATAAAAAGAAAAAAAAGAGAGTGGAGTCTCAGTGCTAGCTTGATTGGGAACAAGATTTTATGGCAGTCCTGACAACATTTGGCAAAGTCAAGTAGCTTGCCAGTATGCCCAAACCTGTGTTTTTAGCTGAGTAGAAGAATCAGGATTTTAATAGCTTATGTATTTTGTTATACTCTCCCAGAATCTTCTTTGGTTTAGGATTTTAACTTTGCCAACATCTAATAATAAAAAAATGTAAATTCAGATGTAAGGAGAGTGGACTTTAGGTTCAGATTCTCTTAGGATAACGACAAGCCAGGATTGATACATATAAAAAGAGAATATGTAATTGCAGTTCAAAGTTCAAAGATGAGCTGTTATGACTAAACTAGTGAATTAGTCCAACCTTATAAAAACCAGAATATATGCCAGGTGATACAGCAGGAGTGCAATTAGCATCTAAAGAAGTCAGCAGAGAGGCATGCCTTGCACACAGAAGTCAACAAGATAGTATCACATATTCACATCTGTAGCAGGGATACCTACCCCTGCTAAAAAAAAAAAATTGTTTGAAAGACCTAAATCAGTGGCTTCACCTTAGCATCAGAACACTCAAAACTGCCCCAGAGTTGAGAGCCCTGAACCTTTCAAAGTTCTTCTTGAATTTTAGTACTGTGCTAAAAAGCTGACTTAACTTACACTGTATTCAATTCAAATTGTAGGAGGCATTTAAATATAAATGATTTTACAATAATGCAATATATTAGAATCAGAACATTTGCGTTCATTTACAACCATTATTTGTATAAAATAATTTTTGATGCATAATGGATCTTTTTCAGGGTCATTTGCTCATAGAAGTTGATGATGGAGAAAAAATGTCTTGATTCCCACCCCAGCCCAACTGACACTTTGTCATCCCAATATCTGTGAGAATTGTGGTTGGAAGAGTGAAGGCTATGCAGGGCAATGACAACTATAATCATGTGAACCATATCCAAGAATCAATTTCTCACACAACTCTCCAGTATTCTAAGTAACAACTAATAACTAAAAGCTGCAAGTTAAAACAGAATTCTACAAACAGTCCCATCTTTCATAAGAATCAGAGGTATAATGAACTTTTAGAGCATAATTCTTTAATGTAGTTTCTTGTGGAGTCTGAGAGATAAATCACTCAGACGTTTATCTGACATTTATCTGTATTTCAAGAAAAAGTTAGACCATATCAAACTGTATTACAGTCTTGATTTCAGTTACAGAGCACAATTTCATATCCTGGTGTAAAATGTTTCTGTTATAGAAATCTGATTCCTGCTCCAAACTGAACACCATCGCATATCCTGAAAAAAAAACAAAACAAAAAACCACCACAAATTATACAGAAGGTACTGATGAAATTAAAATCGGTTCTTCCTACCCCCAAACTCCCATATTTTTCTATCTTTGGAAAGTTACAATTCTAATTTTAGCCAACAAAAGCTTTTTTAAAATGCTCTGTGAATCTGCCATCCATGCGGAGTATCTACATTTGCAAAATAAACCCCGTAATTTTCAAATTTCTACTATTAATTCACATTTCACAAGACATAATCCAACTCCTGTACAAAACAGAGTATATCACACAATATTCACAGGCAGGAACAGCCCCCCTGATGCTTTTCTATTCCATACTATAATATTTGCTTTGTGTAGGATAATTGGTTTCTAGTAAATTAATTTGTTGTCCCTTTATCTATAGTTAAACTTGTTTTCATTTTTTCAAGCAAAGACATCAAACTTGCTATTTATCCAATCATTTGGTTTTGAAAGGGGTAAGAAAATCCCATGAACTGTCTTAAGTGATCATTTCCTCTAAAGAAATAATAAAACTTGCTACATGGTTACCCATACATTTCAACAGCTGATCTCAAAGTTCTATGGACTTTGAAACCTAAGATGAAGTCTTGAACCACCAAGTACTGTGAAACCAACATAAACTGAAAGAAGAGCATCAAGTGCTGAAAAATCTCTAATCTGGCATTGAACACCCAAAATTTAAAGGCAGCAATTTTCTCTGCCAAAATGAGACAGAACTGCAGTAACCTTTAAAATCAGTTACTGTTAAAGCAATTGGTGTAGAAAACAAACCTGTCACCAGACTGCACTCCCATGGGGAAACAGTAGTTAAGTTCTAATCTAGCGATGTTTCCAAGTCGAAGCACTATTCCGGCACCGTAAGACCATCGGATATACTCTGCCAGTTTCTGCAGATGAGCCCTGGGTCCATCACCTGAAAGCAAAGGAGCAGGAAAACAAGAATCAAAGTAGACTGTCAAGTTAGTCAAAGGCCAACTGGATTATCAGAGCTAGAAGAGAAAATTACTTCAGAGCATCTCCTGAAGATCTGTAATTTATTTACTACCCACAACTCTCATAAATGCCAACCAAGTACCCTGAACTCAAGCTACAAACTTCTACAATTCTAGTTGGACTGCCGATTGATCTTCCTTTCCCTCCATAGGGTACCTACTTGCATTAATCTGGAAATGAGTACTAAAGACAAAAGTATACTGAATACTGAAAAGAATATATGAATACTGAATCCACTGACAAAAGTCTTTATTGGGTCTCCATTAAATTTCAGACATCTGCTTTTCAATTATGCATTAACTGTCTCCCTCCCATATAGATTCTACCACTCTTCCATCAGGCAAGTCAGAAATTAAATATTGCTATATGCCCAAATTACTGAACTGACACTGAAAAATTGTAGAATACACTGAAACATATCTTGAAAAAAGCTGGGAATGGAAAAAAAAAAGAAACACATTAGCTACCACACTGTCTAACAAACATCTGCAATCACCACCAATCCACAGATACTACCATTACTGTGATAGCCCTCTTTCCTACAATTTGCTCTAGAATTTATGTAGAGCACTGAAAAAAAAAATACTGGCAATCTGTCAAATACACAAGTTAGTAGCAGCAGCTTTTTGACAGGCACCAATTTATATTATACACAATAAACAAACTGCTTCTATGTAAATAGATCAGAACAGTTGTCCTCTTCTTTTTGCTTTTATATACATAGAGAAGCTGGTTTTGTTATATACAGTGTTATTGAGTCTTACCATAGTTAAGATTGCAGAGGTTTCCAGCATTAAGGAAGAAATGTGTTCGGAAAAGGTCTCCAAATCCTCCCCGGCCTGGCCGGAAAGGGAGAGGGGTGTAGAGATGTAAGCCTCCAGCCCAGTAGGCCTCTCCTCCCAAGTAATCACCTATTTAAGTAAAATGTTGGCATAAAAGCATTTACTATTAAAATAACCAGTTGTTAAAAGTCTAAGAACACATCCTTAAGTTGTTTTACATTGCATTTATAGCCTCATCCCATGTGCCTTGAGCTCTCTCCAACCTCACCACCACCAAGTGAAAAAATTGGCACTTACATGAGTCTCTAAACCTTCTGAGTGAATTGCCATTTTCCTTCTGTTCCCTCACTAGAACAGCCTGAGGTATGCACTTACTTGGTGTTCACCAGCAAGTACCTCCTGAAAACCTCTGAAATACCTGCCTTAGCTTTAAAAATGAGAAATTGATACAATTAAACAATTAGCTTTAACTTATGCTGAATACTGAATCCACTGATAACAGCAAGTCAGCAGCAGATTACAGAAGAGAAAGAAGTTCCTGGCTCTCAAAACAACCTTGTTGCTCAGATTACCTTTCCCCTAAGATACTTGAACATATGCGTATCAAATAGATTTAATGTGACTGTAACTCTAACCATCTTTTGGAAACTTTTTCAGCTTGAACTTCACTTACTAATTAAAGTGACGTATTGGAAGTATGCAAGTCTGAACACACACTTGCTTAACAAAATTATCTTATGGCTTAACTAAGAACTACCAGTCTCTATTCCATTGTGAACTAATATATACCACAGATCAAAGACATAATGCTTCTTAGATTCAAAGTGCAGAATGAGTGCACTTATTTTTAAGGTGTACAAAGCTTAATGACAGAATCTGATTCTTTATTACATGTTAATATACACAATATTGTCCGAAGAGTTGGATTTAAAAGCTTCAGACCTTCACTCTGGGGTCCAATGCTATACATGCTGAATCCACGCACACTTGTTGGTCCACCAAGATAAAACCTAGAGAATACAGTCAAATTTAGCTTAATGCTTCTCTCAAAGGAAACATTTGAAAATATATAGCCATACATCTAACACCGCTTTTCAGAGTTACAGGTAACTTTGTAGCAAACTTAGCAAAGTGTATTTAAAGCGATTGAAGAAATCATATCTAAATCTCGATGCATTTGGCCAAAAAAGTCAGAATAAATGGAAGCATTACATAAAAATCAGTACCAATGGTTCCCCAGAATTGAAGAAGAATAAGAATGCTGTCTGATTCTGTCTGTTGTAATAATTTTGATAGAAATACTGCGGTTAAGCTCCATCGCATGTGAAGTTGACACTTACTATTTATTGTAAATAAATTTAAGTCTAAACACTAATGATCTTTAAACACAGCTGTGAGAGGGTAAAATTGCCTAAAAAGCCTACATAGTTACAGCATGGCTTTATTTGTAAAAATACCCACAGTGTTATCTATGCCTGATGTAAAATTTTACAGGTGGTAAATACCTGTTTGCAACCATAAATGGTAGTAGGCAGACCTACAGCACAGCAAATTATAAATGTCTACTACCTTGATATGAAAATCAGAACCGAAGGCATGGCTTGAGGTCTAACATACAATTAAAGTTAACTAGAAACTTATTTTATTCTCTTCAGAACCAGAACTACTACTGTTTCTCTCTTCCACTACCAAGTTTTCTTTATACGATACCTGCTCAAAAAAATTAAGAAACATTTAAGAAACTTGCCTATCAGCTATACTGGATGGCTTGTCTCCAATAGGTACCAGCAGCCCACCCCAAAGTGATGCTGAAAAAACCTTGGAAGATAAAAAGGTGTTGTTTATTAATATGTATTACTTAATCTCCCTAAAACTAGCATTCCTAAAATTTCATCACACAGTAACAAGCAGAGCTCCCATCAATCTGACAGAAAGTTACATATTATCACAGTGTATGCATGGATATCACACCATCAGTAATTTTATTCTTGGGAAACTCTTAATCGTTGCTGCCCTCTTTCTCTACACCTTGGAAAGTCAATACAGCACATTTGAAACAAACGCTACTTTCACAACAGCTAGCAGGAACGCTCAGTCAGCTTCTATTTTCTTATGGATTTCCATGTCTTGAAATAAAGCAATGACACTGATACACGTTACTCCTGCCAATTTAAACACAGAGGAGAGTCCAGCAAATAGCTACCAAAAATGCAAAATTATTACTTGTCTGTAAGTTAGCCCTATAATTAAATGAAAATATCTCCTGCAAGTCACTATACTGACATCAAATACAGATACATCATTATTGCTTACCTATACAGTAATTCTTGGGAGCCAAATATTACATTATTAAATGTAATAAATACATTTAATAATTTGCCTCCTGCTTAAGTACCAAGTAGAAGTACTAGTGCCAGATGGCGAGATCTATTGCCAAGACCTCAGCTAACAGTGTTGCCTAATTTCTCTAATTTTTCAGCACACTCCTGCCGTCTTCTGCCCTGAGAGTCTCCAGATGCCCCCCCTGCCATTATCAGATGTGAACTCATCAGGCGGTCACCACCTATGCTGTTAACAGCACACAGCATATGCAAACGTCAGCTGCACGTAAGTTTACACTCATGAACAACAGATGTGCTCTGCATACAGGGTGGCAGACGGGGCTCTCTCTTAGACTTCTCATGCTATCATGTGTTTTTCTTCCTGGAACTTAAATCATAAATATGAAGTTCAAAATGCTGTAGTGCAAGCTTAGTGTCGTAGTGAAATCAGCCTTCCTGTTCTTGCCCAATAGTTCTACATAGAAGAAATAATTACGTGCTATGATACCAAAACTAGTGGTCAGATATTCGTAATTTTCAATGATGAAAGAAAACGAAAGCAAGATTAGTCAGAATATTCATAACCAGGTGAAAGAGACAGAACAAAGGCTGTATTAAAGTTTCTTAAAAATCACTCTTAAGAAAGATCACAAAGAACAGACATGTCCAAAACTACTTCTGAAAGGAAAATAATTTATATGGTTAACTGTCAAACAAATTGTTCTTTCCAAAACACCCACTTCTGAAGTGACTCTGCATGGCAGAACATCAGGTTAAAAATAAAGAGCATTTCACTTTCAATAAAACAGATCAAGATGTCTACGCCATGCATCTTTCACTTCCATGATTTTTTTTAATACATGGTGAAAAATCATCTTAAAACATAGATTCAATAATCTCACTTGTTAACTCAGATCTACTCTCTACTATCTACTAATAAATTGTCTTTTAAAAATTACCGAATCCCAGATAAGTTGCTTATTCAACTGAAATTCAAAATCCTCTTTTAGAAAGCTCACGTCTCCACCTGTATAGCCAGCCAACTCCTGCAAAGACATAAGTTTAATAAAGTTGTAATGGGTTTTACATGTTTCTTCCCATTGTGTCTGCATCAGCACAAGCAGTGTTCTCTGTACAAGAAATACAGATATGCGGGTATGTAAGACAACTGGATTTTGGACCACTGAAAAAACATGCATGACCCTCAGAACAATAAGCTGCAATTTTCTCCTCCGAATACTTAATTAAGGCATTGCCTTCTAAACCATTTTGTAAATGATGGCAAAATAGAATGGAGCTGGAAAACTCAGCACCCAAAATCAAAACTCCTACTGTATTTACCTACGCCTTGAGATATCATACGTACTAAAGCAGGGCTGAACAACCAGAGAGCCACTTGCATTTCACCAGCACTAGCTGAAAATAACAAATGAAGTGACTGAATAGGTGTTAGAGGCATCATCTAACAAATGGTGTGTTAACTAAATTATTATAACAACCCTTCTGACTCAGAAACAGAAGAGTTCACTGCTGCTTATAGGAACACCAGTGCTTCTAGTTCCAATGACATTTCAAAGCAATCTGCTTCTAAAGCACTGCTTTGAAATGGTTCTGAAGTATTTTTACCCAGTCTTTCATTTTTAATTCTAAGACATACAAACTTTTTAAGTTGCAAGAGGACCACAGTCTGGTAATCTTATATTACAGTGTTAGAAAACAAGGACTAATACCTGTTGTGAATTGTAGAGTAAATACTGTTATGGATAACATATCTTAGCTAATAAATGATTTAATGCTAATGGCTAAGATAAAATGGTTGTGCTCTTTGACCTATGATACGCAAATGAAAATCTGACAGCATAAAGAAGGTTTCATGATTTTAAAAGGTACACACTGTAAAGATAAAAAGTAAACACTGACCATCACAGCCTTCTAGTCAACATACAATTAATTTCTAACTTTAGAAGTTTTTAACATGAGTATCAATTACACAAATTAAGACTTACTCAAACATGCTTACAGATAAAATCTAATAATAGTGTGATTTATGCTACCTGATTGATTTTGAGCAGAGCACCTCGTCTTGGCAAGATTGAAGAGCTACGGGAATCAATGACCATAGCATGCTGAAAAGAATCAAACAATTATTTTTAGGTCCTCATATCTGTTGAATACCACACAGTAACACCTCCTTCCAAACCTCCGCACAAAGCAGAAGACAGCCAAAGCTCCAGCTAAGGCTAGTGCAGCTCCACAGATCTGCGAACACTGACCTACAGATTATTTTAGTTCTGTCTTTAGATGCCACATCAAATATATGTGTGTGTGTGTGTGTGTGTGTGTGTGTGTGTGTATTTTTACATGTTTTGGCCACGGTACATGCTACAAATATGGCAGCAACAATGCCACAGTGCAAATCACAAATTTTGTGTCAGTAATCTGCAAATGCTTTATCTCCTACAATTCGTAAGCTACAATTACAATTCGTAAGCTCATATTTAACATAAAAGAAGTGACAAAAAGCTGGTATAGGAAAGAATATATAGAAAGGGCATAGCAGCTCTAGGATGAGGAAATTTACTGATCCTGTCTTGTACAAAACAAGACAATTCTGCAAAAGGTATGGCAGATGACATAGAGGGAGGCCCTGCAGAAAGAACAAGCCACAGCCAAAGCCACAAGCAAAAGTCAAAACACAAGAGCTGTGAAAATACAGTTTCTGTTTGGATCTCCTGGATGACTCCACATGAATGATGAAACACAGCAAAAGATGCTGGAATTAAACCACACTACCCACTAAGACAAGAAGGTCCTTTGGCATCATTTGTAAGTATTAAATGACTCAAAATAACGTGTTTTTAAAAAATATCAGGAAAGTGCCTTACAGAAAGAGAAGATTTAAGGGAGTGTCCACTTTCTTCTCGAACAGCAAAAGATGCTGGAATTAAACCACACTACCCACTAAGACAAGAAGGTCCTTTGGCATCATTTGTAAGTATTAAATGACTCAAAAGAACGTGTTTTTAAAAAATATCAGGAAAGTGCCTTACAGAAAGAGAAGATTTAAGGGAGTGTCCACTTTCTTCTCGAACAGCAAAGGATGCTGTTCTAGCAAGGCAACCAAGCTCTCTCCACACACCCTCCCACTTCAGTGTGTGATTAGTCTTCCAGATTGGAAACTGCAAATAAAGAATTGAGTAAGATGTGACAGAATTTTTACTATCAAAATAAACATTTCCCAGAAAAGAATTCTCTCTAAAGTTTATTTGCACCAGAGTCTATGCTTTTTGTTTCCAAACTTCTTGGATCAGAGATAATCCATTTTTCATTTCAGAGTAATACTAATTCTGCTGTAGCCAAGAGAGTCTAAGTAGGAGCACAAAACTTAATCCATCCTAAATGAAAAATACCTTGAACTGGGGTGATACAGTAAGCTAGGCAGCCAGCTGCCTCTCTGAAATGATACTTCAAACATTAAAAATCTGGAGAAAAACACACTGGTGTTTTTATATGGCCAAAATAACATTGAATTCTAACAAAAAGACTAAGGTGTATTGCCTCTGTCATTTTAAAATTGTTGATCTCTTTCAAATAATGACAGGTTAGCCCTATGCACAAGTGTCTCAATCATTAAAAACGTAAATCAAATATCTGCAAGAGCCAGCTGTGAATTAAACATAAATGAAGCATATGTTCCACAAAAGCTTGTGCTACACTTACATTAAATTCTGTTGATATGCCTCTATCAGTTTCACGAAGAGAGCTCCAAGGGAACTGTCCAGTTACTTTATACAGGTTAACTGAAAAACTGAAACATAACATTACTGGTAGGTTTGAAAATGAAACTATTTAAGTAGGTGGAGTTTTAAATCATCAAAAAAACGTAAGAAATCAGCTCTAGAACCTTATTAACAAACCATCTACAAAGGAATAAGTTTATTATTACTCAATGAAAGATCTTGTTTTACATTCCCTTGCTAAAAAAAATACTCAAAAATGCATTTCCTACTTTCTTTCAAAGCTTCCAGGCTGTGGTTTGAAGAAGGACAGGCCATATGAAGTTTCCTTCGTTCCATAGGAGAACTGGAAGGTTACCTTTTCTGCACGTCCAAAGAGATTTGGGAACTTGAGCCCAAGTACCTACAGAAAATAAAGAAAAAAACCCACAACATTTCATGTAGTTTGCTGTCTTGCTTCTTAACTGCATAATGAAAACAAGACTATTTACCATGAAAATGAGAAATTAAGACAATTTAAATAGTTGTAACGATGCATTTTTCTTTTAAATTAGGTTTCTATTTGCATTGGCAGCAAAAGCTATCACAGTAGCATGAGTTAATCACCCAATTTTTATTGCTGTCCAGCAGCTGCTGACTTAATCTGTATTCTCACTGTACCATCAGTAATGCTACTATTTCAAGCAAAATCTGCCACCCAGTTTCAAAGGCTAGAAGAGGAAGTCTGTGGCATAATAAGCAGCTGCTCTGCAACTGCAGACTTTACAGCTGATCATCAGGAAAAGTACTTGTCAGGTTCACTGGAACCACAGCAATAAGCCAAGAGAAAATTATCAAGAGTCAAGTCCCTCCTATTTTTGTTTTCACTAACAAGATGCTTTTGCAATCAGTCCTGATGTCAGCACAACATCTGCAATTCATATTGCAGATGCAATTCACCAGAATCTAGTTAAACACTTTTGCCTGTTCTGACACAAATTCATTGAATTCCTTTGACAGCAAGCATGGAGCAGTTTCCTTCAAGCACAGACACTAGCAGGACTGTTCTACTGCTCTGTGTTCTATTTAAAAACAATATTAAAAAAGATACTGTACCATGATTGTCTTTGTCTTAACAGCTATTGGAGGCAAATCAATCACCTAAACTGTTTGATGATTGACTACTATGCAGTTATCCAACTAAGCAGAAAACACTACTCCAAAGGTTTATTAGTGTGAAATAGTAGCTCTATAGGTTTGAGATGAATTCAAGGGATTAGAATAAATGTCAAATCTATTTAACTCTTAAGGAAACATAATCTCTGCTGTCAAAACCAGTGTAAACAAGTCATGCTTTTATGTCATTCAAATGACATAAATTCTCCGTAACAAATTAAAATTAAAGGGAGGGGTTAGCTGAGCACAAAGAGAGAAATCACAGTAGCTTTCATACTGTTTTCAAAAGCACTACAAGCAACAGGTGGGATTCTCCACTGTCTACATTGAGGCCACAATTGCTCTGCACATTGCTCTCGGCAGTGGAGCTGCATAAACAGCTCTCAACTCACTGAGCTCCTATTCCCCCTGCACTTGCAAAACACCATCACCTGAGTCATGCAGCATCTTATCCAGGTTAAAAATACCCCTAAGAAGAAAAGGATGAGTCCCTTGATCTGGCTTATCTACCAGCCCAAGGCACAGCTGCACCACACATAGGAGAAGGCAGAATGGGTGTAGGAGTGACCGCCTGAAAGCACGATCTAATTACACCAACACTTCTGTTAAAAAGACATTAACAGAACAACAGCACAGCTCTTAATTTTTCTGTCAACTGGTAAATATTTTTCACACAACATTTTAATCTCATGCATCCTTAATAGAATCAAATAGAAACAAGTTCTGCAGCTTGCATGGTTCTGGAAAACCTTGCATTTTGCAGCCCAAAATAACTGGTACTAAGCTAAAATAGTGAAAACCAAGAATAATTTCTTGGTTCAACATAAAACACTCTGAATGAGAAGAAAACCACTTTAAATAGATCTCATAGAAAGTAAATGCTAAACTCCTTATTAATCTCTGCAGTTGATAAAGTGTCTTAAATATTATAAGGAACAAATCTAAATAATGTTAAGAATTGAGAAGTTAACATACTGGGTTGGAAGCTACAGCATTCTTCCTTAGCTCAAAGTAGGCTTTTGCTGTATTAAAATCAGACTAATATAAAGACTCTTTAGAGACAAAGATCTGGCAAAGCCTAAGTAAAGCTGGATCAAGAAAATAACTTGGTTTGGATCAAGTCCTCAGTTATTTAACCACCAAATTCCTTGCTAGATTTAAAACATCAAAGCAAGAGGAATATTAAAAAAAAAATTATTTTAAATAATCCATACCATACTGCCTTCATTGTTGCCAACCATAGTATTATAGCTTCCAGTTAGTCTTCTCAGCTCTGTTACCTCAAAAGTTACATCTAAACCATTTGGAAGGGCATCATCTCCTAGACAAACAAACAAACTTATGTTATCTCTAAAAAGTGATTGAAAAAAAAAATGCAGACAGATGATTACATGAAGTGTTCGAAAACTTGTTAAATTAAATGATAATAAAAGTCTAGATTACAAAGAAAAATGGCTTGAGAAAAATGTCATATGGATACAACCGCAGAATTTGGTACAATCATAGTATGACTGTCTTTAATCATCAACATGTTAGTTTAATTATGAAACAGTAACCCCTGCTTGTTACCTACCCACTGAAAATAAAGACGTACATAAATTCTTACATTAGAATGAACAGAAATTGAAGCTATCCAGATATGCAAGAATAATTTTGTAACTAGCACAGAGCTCCCAGCACTCTGCAAGAAACACTGGAACTCAGTTCCCTCAAGACTGTTTCAAAACACTGGCACCTAATTCTTCTTGAAGGAGATGGGACAGCATCCCATCACTAGCAACATGTAGGACTGCATTGCCTTTCCTTCTCCATAACACAACTTTCCTCTGCTGAAGAGAACAGTGACAGATTTGAAAAGCAACTACAAGCCCAGGAATGCCACTTGTGCATTATTTTGAAATCTGCATACATTCAGCTGTACCATATTTACTATAAGCCATCTCTTGATCACAAGCATTGATATAAATACCAGTATTTAATTAGGCACTGAGGATGTGTTGAAATACTGTCAGTTATGCAACGTGCAATACACTGAAGTACAGGACACATTTTCAAGCTTTCCCTCAAGTGTTCCCCTGAAACTTTGGATTAAGGGTTGTGTACTATATTTCATCTAGTGCTGGAAATTCACTCATTTTTGCATGTATATAAGTAGTACTTATATACACATACAGGCTTATATAAATACACCTTTTTCATAATGATAATGCATGTAAACACATACATTTGTATATATAGCACACGTAAATGTACCTATAAAGTATATAAGGATATACAAGAAAGTAAGTTATATACAAAAAAGATGTCATGTTACACAGGGAAATATACATTACAGGTCTGCATGAGCCTATGTGTGTATGAGAAAAGAGAAGTCTCCAGGGAGACCTCACAGTTGCCTTCCAATAATTAAAGGGGGCCTGCAGGAAAGCTGGGGAGAGGCTCTTTATCAAAGAGTGAAGGGACAAAGTGAAGGCTAATGGGTTTAAGCTGAAAAACGGGTCATTCAGATTAGATGTTAGGAAGAAATTTTTTACTGTGAGGGTGGTGAGGCACAGGAACAGGTTGTCTGGAAAAGCTGTGGATGCCGCATCCCTGGAGGTGGTCAAGACCAGGCTGGAAGAGGCTTTGAGCAACCTGATCTAATGGAAGGTGTCCTTGCCCATGGCAGGGTGGTTAGAACTGGATGATCTTTAAGGTCCTTTCCAACCCAAACCATTCTGTGATTATGAGGCAATACATACCTTGACAGGTATCGATCAGAACCTCCACCTGTCTGAAGATTCCTAGACGAAGCAACTTTTCACGAGCTTCATGTGATTTTCTCATCACCTACAGGATGAAGATAAGTAATTCAGTCCTTCAAGATATCAAAAAATAACTAGGATAAAACAGTTAAAATGCAACTAAGTCATTAAGTATTCACAGATTTTGTATAAAAAGACAGATATATGTGCCTTCAAAACACTGATCAGAGACACTTCTAACACTTGCATCTGAAAGAAATAAATTCAACTCAAGAGCACCCAGCTCAATTCCTATCTTTTGTTAGTTTGCATTGTAATAGTTACAATACCTAAGCCTATTATTTAAATAGGCTTCGGCACTTAAAACTTATACACCTATTCATGAGGCCTACGCATTTCACAAAAAAAACCCCCACCCTATTCTGTTTAAATTTTGACCAATTTACAGGTCTAACTGCCAGCCCTACTCCAAAGGAAGCACCACCTCAAAGTGCAAGGACATAGACCCTAATACTTTGACCCTTTGTGGAGACTACCATCAGTTATCTGTGCTGAGATCCAATAATTTATCTTAAGCAAATTAACTGCAAGTATGACCTACAGAGTTAGCAATTCTCAAGTTGGAAGAGTAAAGCTGAAAAAATATCTAAAAGTACTATTTGCCACCTCATGTCTTTGAACTGAATACATCAGAAAATACAGCATCTGCCACTATTTCACATTTAAGTTTGGCTTCAATGTTGCAAAACCAGAATCATCACAGAACTTCACAAAGTTGCCCCCTGTGTGAAGGAAGCAGCCTAAAGCAAGAAAGAGAGAAAATCGTAACCTGAATAATTTTTAAACAGTACATCTGATATTCACTACAGTACTTACATCAATGAGATTTTTAGCTTTGAAAACATCAGCAATTTCATACATGATAATGTCATCTTTGGTCCTTCCAAGTCCATCAAAATGCACATGCTGAACCACCACCTATATAAGGACAAATGTTCAAACACAAATACTAAGTTTGCATCTAATAATGAACATAAAAGTCCAATACAGAAATAATATTTTTGTCCAAGTATAAAACCCTGGAGATTCCTAGGCTAGCTATTTGCTAAACTAATCATCAGAAGTCAGCACTATCTACAATTCTAGGAAGCTGTTCTCATATCATAAAAATTAAAGAAAAAAGAACTCTAATACCAAAGCTAATTATTGGCTGTAGCAGAAAAGACAGAATCAGATTGTAGCTGCTCGGTTTTCAGTGTTTCACAGATAAGTCACTGCAGAAATCTCACTAAGACACATAAGGCAAAACATGTAGTTCTGTGTAGTTAGCTATTTCTTGTATCAGCTGCACATAAGCTAAGGAAAAATAACCTACAAGCCATAATTAAACTCTAACTATTAAAAATATTACTACGCCTTGAGTATTATAGTTTAAAATTTATATTAAGATTATTAGTACTATGAGGTTTTATACTCTTAAAATCATTCATCTTGTTATGCATTTATCTGGGATAATTTAATTTTAATAATCACAACAATTCCTGGTTAGCTGGTACAAGCAGACTATGGTGATTGCAATTCCCTTATTTTCCCAGCCTTTTCAGTGTTTTGTGATTTTAAGGGTAAATTTGGGGCAAAAGAAAAGCTACCAATGCTTCATATATTCACATATAATAAAATAGCATAATAAGAGCAACCTAGCATTACTGCAAATGGCTTACAAAACCCCTTCAGGATATATACATAAAAAACTAACGTTATTACCTAAAGATTGGTTCTTTATTCTATAGTTCTATTCTATAAAGAACCAATGTTATTACCAAGCTTGTGGTGCAGATGACTCTGAATAGTTTAAGAGAAAGGAAAATTTTAATAAAAGCTAAGATAACTCACAATACCTCACCCCTCTAGCACAGCTGAACATACTATGGCCCAAGCCAAACATGCTCTTATCTGTGAAATAGTAAGAAGAAAAAAGTTACCATTCTCTGCTGAAGTTATTATTGACCTTAGTAACATAATTCACATGGCTGCACTTTACCCTAACCTGGCTAATACTGCACAATAGCAGATTAAGGACAGTTGCCTGGTTTGCTCCTAACCAGGGTTTCAGAAGCAGTCATCTCTTATGAGAGAAAGGGGAGAGTAGCAGCTGTAACACATCTACTAGCTTAAAGCTGGATTTTCATAAAACCACCTGTAGTAGGGAAAAAAAGACCAGGAACTAGGCAACATCAGATTAAATTCACAGAACTAAATGTAATTCTTTCATATCTCAAACCATAGTTCAGGGAGTTCCTTTACGAAAAAGCAAGCCAGCAAGAGTGCCAAAACTTTTCACCTAAGAAAAAAGTCAGGGTGTTATTTAGGTGCTTACATCTTTGTTTTCAAGAATTTCCTGCTTGGCCTCAGGTTCAACTTCAACTAGTTCAGCTTCTTCTCCCAAGCTGCCAAAGTCTGGCCCACTCATTGGAAGAGGCTCCAAACTCTGAAAGCATAGAAGAAAACTGCATTTAAGATAGTACGCGGATTTGTGATTTATGCCTTTAGCAAAGGAGAAAGCCTATAGTTCTTGACATTGTACTCATTAGATTCTAAGTGGGGAAAGAAAAAGGCAAAAGAGAATTATAATAAGGGGAATTACCAGCACACCTGTTACCTACCTGCCTGCTGAAATTTTTAACAAAAGCTGAATAGCGCCCACACTGAATGGTTTATCAAAGATATCTAGCACTCTTCTAAAAATAACTTTATTTTTAAGGCATGTTTCCTGTTTTAAAAACAAATTCTACATTCTTAGAAGAAAAATCTAAAAAATTCAGAGTGTCACAACTTAATTTGGGGTTTTGGGAGAGAAGTGTGAATGTTGAACAATGGTGGGGGAAGGTGTTTTCTGCATATTACTTTGGTTTGTATATACTTATATGGGTTTATACGCCAATATTTCTTTTAAACATGCTCTTCAAAGTAATCCTCAAGAACCTCAGGCCCTACCCATAAGAAGTGAACACTTTAACCAAAAGCATTTCCAGCATAGCATGGCTTTATTTACTACACCTGAAAGAGTCCCAACATGAGATGTGTCATAAAATAATGGATTCACGTAACAGTGAATAGAGGTTTACCTGCAAAAGCAGAGGTCAGGATTGGATAACTCAGAAAATCTACTTTTTTGTCTCAAGTAACTAATACAGTATATGCTGCATTATTTAAAATCAGCTGGAATAGTAAATTGCAGTTACATATCAGAATCAAATTAAATTAATACAGAATTCTCTCTCACTCCCAGTAATTTTCAGGCAAACACGAAACACACTGTATCTACACAATAACCAGTTTATATGACATAAAACCAATATGAGGAAATCAAATTTTAAACAGAAATTGAATCATTCATAGTAATTAGACACTCTGGAGCCTCAAGAGCCCCCCTGCAGTATTATATTCCTCAGTCTAACTAAACACCATGTAAAACCCTAATGGTTTTCAGCAGGCTTACAGGAAAGAGGTATTCTACCTGAGATCTTAAGGAATCATCCAGCCTATTCTCGCCCCCCTTACAAGTCAAGTCACTCACTAATCATAACTGAATCACTGAAATCAGTTTTAAACACCCCTGTGCAGGGGTTTCTGTCCTAAGAAATGCTTCTCTAACAAAGCTTTGAGGCATGGAGAATTCCAGGTCTTCACAAAGCTCTTCAGAGCCTATGTATCCTTATCCTTTGAAACTCTTTCCTAATGTTTAGAATCACAGAACTAGAACTGGTTGGGTTGGAAGAGACCTTAAAGTTCATCTTGTTCAAACCTCCCTGAGATGGGCAGAGATACTTTCCACTAGACCATGTTGCTCACAGCCTCATCAAATCTAGTCTCAAACACATCCAGGGATGGGGCAACCGCGACTTCTCTAGACAACCTGTTCGAGCACCTCACCACCCTCACAGGAAAACATTTTTTCCTAAATTCTAATCTAACTCTATCCACGTTCAGCTTAAAACCATTACCCCTCATGCTATCACTGCACTCCCTGATAAAGAACCTCTCCCCAGCTTTCCTGCAGGCCCCTTTAAGTACTGGGTGGCTATTGCAAGGTGTCCCTGGAGCCTTCTCTTCTCTAGGCTGAACAACCCCTACTTTCTCTCAGCCTGTAAGACACAATTTCTGTTGCCACTATGACCACTACTTCTTGTCCTACCACAACCAACACTGAAATCTTTACCATACTTCTTTAAGCAATGGTACATGGATTTGCAGATTTTATGCTTCTGGTTCTCAAAGTGCTCTAGGCATGAGAGACATGGTAGTTCTCCTTAACTGACCTTGATATTTACTGGGGAAGCGCTAACCCACCACCTCCTCTCCTCCCCGCAAGATCTGCACTGGTGGGGCTGCTTCTTGTTTCATGGATTTTGTGGGTGGGTGCTTTTTTAAATTTTGATTTGTATTTTCCTAGTTTCATTTATGCAGCTTGGCTCTTGGAAGGGCTGACAAGGTTGACAAGGTCAACCCAACCAGGGAAGGCACATCTGAGCACTGAGGTGGGATGGGATGCACTCAGCAGGGTGGCTCAATCCCAATCCCAGCTCCAGCTGTGTCCAGTGGAGGTAGTACAAGAAGTAGTTAATATTACAAAAAGTGGACTATCTTTGATTTAAGCTAAAGCAGAGTTAAGTTTCATCTAAGCAAATGTATTCTTCTGAAGTCGGACAGAATGCCCCTCTGACAGCATGTTTTGTTTAAAATGGTGTTTCCCCAGACATTGTTCATTGTCTGGAGATGATAACATCTTGTGTTCAGTGTGGTCTGTGAGCTGTTCAGTGAGCTGGTGCCAGCTCCAGATCAGCAAGAGTTTTGACTTGTGAAGTTCATAATAACATCAAAATTAGGCCTTGGGAAGTAACAGAATGGGCATAAGATTGGGGGGGGGGGGGTTATCCACATGCGTATAAGTAGGAAATCCGGTATGTCCCAGCTCCGGTCTCGCTGCACACTGGATGGAAATCGCTCCCCGTGCTGCCCAGCCTTGACAGAGGGTGCTGCTTTCTGAAACCCCCAAGCGGGTCTAACAGTTTTATCGGCCGGCATTTCGGTGTTAAGAGACTCGCGGTCGGCGATCGCCCCGCCCCGGCCCCAGCGCGAAGGTCGCGGTTCGAGGTCGCCTCAGGCCGGGGCGATCAGCGATCGGCGCCCGCCAGCAGCGGAACCCGAGCCCGAGCCCGAGCGNGCCAGCTCCAGATCAGCAAGAGTTCTGACTTGTGAAGTTCATAATAAAATCAAAATTAGGCCTTGGGAAGTAACAGAATGGGCATAAGATTTGGGGGGGGGTTATCCACATGCGTATAAGTAGGAAATCCGGTATGTCCCAGCTCCGGTCTCGCTGCACACTGGATGGAAATCGCTCCCCGTGCTGCCCAGCCTTGACAGAGGGTGCTGCTTTCTGAAACCCCCAAGCGGGTCTAACAGTTTTATCGGCCGGCATTTCGGTGTTAAGAGACTCGCGGTCGGCGATCGCCCCGCCCCGGCCCCAGCGCGAAGGTCGCGGTTCGAGGTCGCCTCAGGCCGGGGCGATCAGCGATCGGCGCCCGCCAGCAGCGGAACCCGAGCCCGAGCGCCCCACCCCCCTGCTCCGCCGCGCGCTTACCCGTGCGTGCACGGTGCCCATAGCGAAGGCGACGGTGGCAGCCGGGACTCAAGGCCGAGATCAGGAGGCGGCCATGACAGGCAGCCCCGCCCCGGGCCGCTGTTGGCTGCAGGGAGAGGGAAGAGGCCGGGCGGAGCGGCTGCTTCCTGCCGGGAGGGCGCGTGCGCAGCCAGGAGGCTTCCGGCGGGTGGTCTTGTCCCCAGGTCTCAATCAGTTGGTCCGGGTACCCGCTTAGAGCAGCGCAGCAAGGCAGTGGTGCCGGCTGCTGTACTGAAATGCAGGCGGATAAACCTGTCTTAGACCCTTTTGGGGGTATCAGAAAGCAGCACCTTCTGTCAGGGTTGGCAACACGGGGAGCGATCTCCATCCACCATGNCTCTCTCAGCCGCTCCTCATAAGGCCTGTTCTCCAGCCCCTTCACCAGTTTCGTTGCTCTTCTCTGGACACTCTCCAGAGTGGTACGGGTACCCGCTTAGAGCAGCGCAGCAAGGCAGTGGTGCCGGCTGCTGTACTGAAATGCAGGCGGATAAACCTGTCTTAGACCCTTTTGGGGGTATCAGAAAGCAGCACCTTCTGTCAGGGTTGGCAACACGGGGAGCGATCTCCATCCACCATGTGCTGCGAGACCAAAGCTGGGACAGAAGGGGTTTTCTACTTAGGTGCATGTGGATAAACCACCCCCACGCCGAAATCTTATGCCCATTCTGTCACTTTCCAAGGCCTAATTTTGATGTTATTATGAACTTCACAACAGTCAAAACCTGCTGGTCTGGAGCTGGCTTCAGCTCTGCCTGACCTTGCCTTGCAGATGGGGAAAGGCTGCAAACGGGGGGTACAGAGGACACCTCTGTTCAGCACAGACCACACTGAACACAAGAGGTCTTCTCCAGACAATGAATAATGTCTGGGGAAACCACCATTTTAAACAAAACATGCTGTCAGAGGGACATTCTGCCTGACTTTCAAAGAACACATATGCTAAGATGAAAATTCACTTTAGCTTAAATAAAACATATTCCACTTGTTGTAATAGTAACTACTTCCTGCATCAGCTGGAGGGGGTGATCAAAGCAAACCACACCCAGCTAGGTTTCACAGGCAAAGAGGGTCTACAGGGAAGCTAAGGAGAGACTTCTAAGAGGTCATGTAGTGATGGGACAAGGGGGCTATAAATTGGGGAGAGGTGATTTTAGATTAGACATTAGGAAGAAATTCCTCATGATGAAGTTGGTGAAACACTGGTACAGGTTGCACAGCGAAGTTGTGGCTGCCCCATCCCTAGAGGTGTTCAAGGCCAGGTTCACTGGGCCCTGGAGCAGCCTGTTCTGGTGGGAGGGTTCCCCTAATGGAACCAGATTATCTTTAAGGTCCCTTCCAACCCAACCCATTCCATCACTCTCTGAATGAGTGAACATTGTAGTACATAGCACAGGAACAGCTCACTGGACCTCAAAAAAATCAGTCTGGTCATTTTCAACCAACATTAAAACCTACTCTTCTAAATTATTAAAACAAAAGACAAGGCTGGTTTTCTTCCTCCAGGCCCAAGTAACAACTTTCCCTGGGTTAAAATTGTGATATATTAATAATATTTTCTTCATTATTAAGAAAATAATAAAATATATACAAATATACAGAATTGCAGCCCCACCCCTTGATAACTATGTCACCATAGATCCTGCTTTGCAGTGATGGAAAAAGGGGCCCAGGCTTAGTGGAACTGGATTCAGGAATGCATAGATCCAGGATCAAGGGCATAAAACCAGACAAGGTCCTCAGTGGATGTCAGCCATCAAAGAAAAGAGAGTGGCCCTCCTGATCCCTGCTTTATACCAAATATGTCATATATGGGATGAAATACTTTGGTCAGGTTGAGGTCACCTGTCCTGTCTGCCCCTCCCTGCAGGTGTCACCTTCTTTGACTTGGAGCAATTCCACTTAGGAACAATTTCTTCACTGAAAGGGTTATCAAGCGCTGGAACAGGCTGCCTAGGGAGCTGGTTGAGTCACCATCCCTGGAGGTATTTAAAAGATGGGTAGATGAAGTGTTTAGGGATATGATTTAGTAACGGACAGGTACAGTTGGATTTTATGATCTCAAAGGTCTTTCCTAACTTAGTAATACTCTGAACTTGGGGGTGACCTTGGTTTCTATAAGAATAAGTATAAGCAATGGCCTTTCCGCAAACCAGTGCCCCATGTTATTGCTTCTAAAGAGAACCACTGTCTCAAAACTACACAGTTAACTTTCAGAAAATTGAGTTATTCAGAGGCAGCTTAGCTGGAAAGGTAGAAAATGATTCTGCTTTAGCTCAAACCAGAACACAAAGAAAGTAAGTTTTAAGTTAAGTTGACTTTCAGGTCCAGCTGGAGCATGAACAATCATCTCTCAAACTTCAAAGTAATGACATAAGTTACTACTCTTAAAAAAAGTCACCTTGCAAACATTAAAATCTTCTAAGCATTCAATGAAACAAACGCATTCCGATTTAACTTCCACTAGGTGAATTCTACTCAAGAAAGCTTAGAAAACATGGTAACAGAAGAGACTGTTTTTATTTTAAAACAAGGAGACAAAACCAGAGCTGTGTACAACAGAACAAATGAAAAAGATTAATTTACATGTAGTTAATAGAACTACTCCTGTGCACAGAAAGGAAGCAAAATTTGGCATTCCTGCTTAAACTCTAACACATGCCAGAAAAACTAACATTTTGCGGAACGCTATAAAATTAATTTATAGAAATTTAAAATTTACAAAATAAGGACGATATAAAACAGATCTTGTATCTTTTAATTGAAGTTAAGAGTAACATTTCCTGCCAATTTGAAGATACATGCACAGAAGAAGTGAACAAAAGAGTTGAAGTAAAATAGCACCAGTCTTCTGTAGTATGGAAATGAATAGCTTGACAACTAGTCTCCCGTCCCATTCTAAATAGCAATTTTCATGTTGTAAAATTTAACATTTCATGTGTAGGGAAATCACAACTGAGAAACTGCTTAAAGGTGAGTCCAATTCAGAAGTGCTAAATTTTGCTATTTGTAAAGACTTCTGGATACCAAAGTTCACATTCCGAAGTTCCCTCTCCTGAGCATCACAATCTAATCACTGCTTCTCCTTGTACAAGGTACTCTCAGTAAGCCACTATAGTCTCTTTCCTGGGCTGCACTCATGCTGCATGCATGAGAAGCCTTCAAATGTTGCATGCCTGCCACTCAGCACATGCATAAACTCAACTTGAAAGCCATCATTTCCTTCTACTTTAAAAAACTGTACAAGACATGATAAAACATCAGAAGAATAGTTAATCTCAAGAGATATATACTCCTCCTGATGTATTCATCCATGAATGTGTTGTGTTGATTAAAATTATGCAGAACCTTTGTAGTGGAGAGTGTTTTAAACTGTGCATTGCTCAAAGCAGATGTGATCCAGCTAACTTTCAACCCAGTAATGAAACCTTTGCACAGCCCCCTGGATATTGACACTCAGTCCTAATGTTTGTTGCTTCTAACAATGGTCTTTGAAAACTTCTTTAGGGTTACTTCTTTGGGCACTGTAACAGGCTGCCCAGGGAAGTGGTTGATTCACCTTCCCTGGAGGTGCTTAAAGGATGGGTGAACAAGGTGCTGAGGGGCATGGTTTAGTGTTTGATAGGAATGGCTAGACTCAATGATCCAGTGGGTCTTTTCCACTGTAGTGATTCTATAATTCTATATCTCATTGAGACAGGAGGGAGCCCTTTTTTCTTCCCTCCTTTAGCAAGAAGAAAGTGAAAGAAGGGTAGAAAAATCTCTTTAGCTGGATGGGAAAAAATGATTGAGAATGATTAGTCAGCAGTTAGAGAGAAGACCTAAACATCACTTGCTAGACATTGATTTCTCTTAACATTTTCTGTAAACACTTTCTACAATTACTGTTTGCAACTAATCACAGTCACTATTTTACAGACTTTTCCATACTTACTGAAGTATTAAGTACTAAAATAGCCCCCTGAAATCACTGAAACTGAGACCGTTTACACTTCTGGGAGATGTGTCCTATTTCTTACGTCTTTCTCCCTTGACATACTTGAAAAGGGAAAGGGCCACAGAGAAGTAATACGAATAGGTACAACCACCTAGAATAATACTGTTCCTACAGTATCTTGTGCAAACAACTTTTCCATAAACACAACAGAATGTTTAAATGTAAGGCAAACAGACACTGGAGGCCACTAAAAAGCTCATTTGTACATTTCCCTTCATGAAGTAAAGTCAAATTTCATTTAAGTGCTATAAAAGTCATCCTAACACATATTGTTAAGAAAAAAAAAAGATTTTTTAAAAAAGTGTGTTATCAATGATTGTTTGTCTAACAACCTATGTACAGAATTTACAGTTGTAGGCTGAAAGCAGATTTTTTTTTTTTAAAATCTTTCCAGAAAGACTGTTTATTACCAGTCTTACTACAGATGACTGAGCTGGTGCTTTGACAGAATTGTAGTCTGTTACTTAGTATAGCAGCCACTGTTTTTATTATCCCTAAAACAGTAGCATTCCAAAGGCAGATTTGTCAGGAAGCTGTAAACAAATAATTTTCCAAGACTTATTTGCAATACACAGCATGATCTTTAGTATTTAAATTTCTCTGCCAAATTTGGATTTTGTAATCTGTGGAATCTGCTTCCAAATTAATACTCTGGAGCAGTATGGAAACTTGCCTCTGAAGAAGAGTCAAAATCTATTTCCAACCCAGACTCATCAGAATTTGGGAGAAATATAGGATAAGAGTTTAAGTCTGAATGCTCCTGCATGTTAGCAGGAACACTCTTAATAGCTGACTGCACAAAGGATGAAGATTCCCAGAGCCAGGTTTCAAGGTCCACAGAGGAGTGAGGTGTTTTAAGGTGGCAGTACGAAGAATGAAATTCCATAGTAGATGGGACAGCATGACATTTTCTCAGTGATTCATAACTGTCTTTCCTGTAAAACAAAAAAGAAAAAAAGAATTAGGTGTTTCCATGACATTTGTACTACTGTTCAGATGTTTGACAGGGAATCCTCATATAAAGGACACTAAAGGAAAACAGTTAATTCTAATTGTATTTATTGAGTTAGCATATAGGACAACAGGAAAAGGAAAAGAAGGAAACTTGGCTATTATGTGTGGTCCTCAAAAGTAGGTATAAAATGGTTATATTAAAAGTCACGCTGTTCTTATGAGCTCATAAGTACAGACCTAGTTTGTACACTACCTCTTAAACAGTCCTGATCTCCCCCCAGCTGTCCGCTTGGAATATTTTCCAATTTATCAATCATGGCACTAATGGTACAAGAATAGTCTCAGCATTTACAAGTTGAGCAGCAAATATAGTTGTTCAGCTTCCCAAATGTCATCTCTTTATTCCACTTTTCAACCAGCTAATTACCACCAACCTGAACAGCCAGAACAGAATTTCATACGCTCTAAAATAGTGCCTATTAGTCTTTTCCAGTCTGAGAAACGGAAAACTGAAGTTGTCACCAAGAATGCCCAGCTTTTTCTTTAAAGTTCTCTCACCTCTCTTGCAGTGCTTTTGGGAAAAAAAAAACCAAACCCAAACAACCCACAATATCCCGTGTCACACACAAAAAAACCCCAACTCGTCATATGCACATTTCAACACCAGTTTCCATACCTGAAGTTTAGGTGCATTAGCAGATACCATCGACCACGTTAAGTTTCCTAAAAGGATTTTCAAAGTGTAAAAAGCACAAATTTTCATGAGATTTAAGTTTGATTCCAAAACAGAAGCTAGATCTGATGACATAAGAAGAAGAGTATGGAAAATAAAAAAAGGTGGGGGATTACTTCTGCAAAATCAGCTGTAAGGTCTTGGTGGATGTTGAAATAAAGTGCCAGCCCACAGTCACTTGTAGAATACAATTCAGGATTCTACACATAGAGCCTCAGGACCTATCTACCTGAGTGAGGAATCCACTTTAGAAAACTTAGAAATTCGACAGTCTAAACAGTTCAGTGGGAGCCAATCGCCCTGTATCATAAAAGCACACAGCACAAGCCACATGATCACCATGTTCTGTTTTAGGCCCAAGAGCTTGGTCTTTCCACATGCAAAGAAACAGGTTTCTGGTTAATCATGACTCAATGGCCAGGTAGCCCCTCTGAGAAGTTAGATCTGAGACAGTCTTGTGGTGTCGTGCCTTCCAAGGGACCGTTTCCAAGGAAGAATCTCATGATCGGAAAGGCTGGAATGTAAGCAACATGAAGAAGCTGCTAAATAAGGGTAAAAGCAAGAAGATGACTGTACTGAATTTTTTTGTGGAAAGGTGACAGAAATACCATTAAGAAAAGGAAAAGAGGACACTGGATTACATGTGGTATCACATAACTGAAGAGGTGACAGTAGGATGAAAGCAATCATATACCAAGAACTGCATTTCTACTTCAAAATCCAACTAATACTATTAAAAAAAAAAAGCTTTAACTGATTCGGAAAGAGAGAAGAGAGGTTATTTGCACACAGGAATTACATGCTTCTGAACTCTGGATAAAACTGAATATCCTAAGAAGAAAATCTTTTTACAACCTAGTATTAAAGCCATCATTTAATACTTTCAATGAGAAACACAACACTAGCTTCAACCTTGTTAAGTCTTCCATTAAGCCAGTAACAGAAAATTTCACTACTCTGTCCTTCTGAGGGATCATGCATAAGTAGCAACGGCACAACGGCAATCCAGAACCTGGCAAAGCTTCTTATAAGGAAGTAGGATCAAGGAGTCCTTTTCAGACAGACATATCAATCCACGCTTCATGTGGTTCAGTGCACAGCATTGCCAAGGCAAAGAAAAAGCATCTTTGATTTTCCTCCTTATGGAGCTTTATTACTGAAACTGAAAAGACAAAAGCTCAAGAACTCTTGGATCAAATTAAAGGGTATTTTTGGTTTTGTTTCATTTAAAAATATGCCGTATATAGACCTAGTCTGACATGCCTGTGCAGGTCACTGTTTCAGAAACAAGTCCATTTTTTGACATGAAAACCTAAGCTAAATAGTTTTCATATTGTGAAAGTTTGCAGAGTTCCTTTGGCGTATACTACACTTCTCAGGAAAAGAAGAAATGGCAGTAGTATTCTTAGATTCATACTCGTGTGAATTGTTACTGATCCCTCCATAGATGTAGCACTACCAAGATTAACAGAATTTACAAGTTTGAAAGGCTAAATATATCACCAGCTAGGTGAAGAGCATAATGAACCTAGTTACAAGCAGGTTAGAGTAGAGGTTTTTCTTCCACAGAACTAGAAGCTCCTAAAAATTTATCTTAATTCTTCCCAGCTGTCTTAGAAGACCACCCTTCGTATATGTGGGAAAATAATGGAAGATCAGTGAAGACTGTAAACACACTCAAGTGACTTGCAGCTGGGAAAAATACACCTATCATTCTAATTACTGTCTGTGCTTGTGTATTTGACAAGTAGAACACCTGTGTTCAAGTAACACAGGTCTGTGATAGACTTAGGTGCACCCTACTGAAAATGCTTGAGATTCCTGCCCTGCTGTGGGAAAGGTCAAAGCACAGTGGTAAACTAGGCCTGAACAAATTCCTGAAAACTAGGCAAAAACCATCTGGCTCAGCAAACCTCTAGCAAGGAGTGAGCTCTGCTATGCCTGCATCCCCCTTTGTGTGCCTCTGCCCAGATGCTGCTTTGGGAATCCCCCAGCTAGCAAAATAACAAAAATAAATTTACTCTTTGCATTTCAGCCATGGATTTGTGGTTGTTCCTGTATAGACTAAGACAATCTTCATTCACTCTCTAACTCTTACAACCTCCACTGTCCAGACCCCTAATACTTTAGTCCCTCTCCCAATGTTTTCCCATTCTTATCTTCCACATCTAGTTTAAAACATCTTTTCCCCTTTCTTTTTTTCGTGATGCTCCAGCTACTATAGAGCAGAGCAGAACTGACATCTCTGTTCTCAGTCCAATTTCTGCTTCATAACCCTCCCAAAAGCATAAGCCTACCAACGGGGAACACCTACAACATGTAGCAGTCATTGATCAGTTATAAACAAGAAGCTCCAGAATAGATAATTAAGAAACAAAGCTAATGATTAAAAACAGCGAGAACTGTTTTGTGTACCTTTGAGAAAATCATTAATCCCATTTTAAGAGAAAATTGAAGTACTTGAAGTTCTGACAAAAAAGAGAATTTCTAAAAATGCATAATTTGCATGTGGCAGGACTGCAGTTTACCTGGATGTACAGAACAGCTTGCTTTTAGCTTGGGAATAAACTGCACCAGCAATCCGACAAAGCTGTTCTTGCATCCATCGAATATCAGCAGGCATGTCAGGAAACCAGTTTACTAACCTACAATCAAAACCAAAACACTCGTAAGCAGTAAATATAATCTGAGTTATACCTATGTCCAACATGCAAAGAAATAATATAGTTTTCATTCTCCCCAAGTAAACTCCCCCACCACAGTCTCAAGTTCTTCTGAACCTCCTTAAATACCCCATCTAGTACACTTGCCTCTTTACTACAAGATAAGAAAAAAAGCAGCAGGTTACTCAGACTGCTCAGTGGTTGACCACCATGTGCACAGCACACCCTATGACAAATGTTAAAGAAGCCTGCAAAATATTCCTGTCTCCATGACCTCTTTCTGTGCTGTAGGAACTTTCTGGGCAGTATAAAGTTAGGTGGAAAAGGAAGGAGCAATAAAAGAAAAGCACAATGGAAGAGCAAATAAAGGGCAGAAACAGAACAATGTCACAAATGTATTTTTTACCTTATGACGCTCTTAACAGAAATCAGTTACACCAGAAGGGGACAAGTGGGAAAACCCACACATTCTTTTGAAACTTGCTTCCTCCCTATCCACTGAAAAATGGCACAGAAGTGCCACATTAACTGGCATCAAAACAAAATATTTTATTGGAGTTCTGTGTGATTTCATTTGCAGAACATTTGATTTTTCAAGTATTTTCTAAAGACAGCAATGACATCTGCTGCTCAAGGACTGCAATTCTCTTAAGCGAGCACATATCTTAGGGCTTATTGTGCATTAATATAGCATAATTCCTCCTTTTCCAGAATGGAAAAACTTACAAAATTAAGCCCTGTTCCTAAACGAACCTAGTAAGAAATTTATATGGTGAATAAACGCTGGATTTCACTTCTGACTTCAGAGACAAGCTAAAGCACAAGCACTATCTGGACAGAATTCAAATACCACTGCAGAGTATAGTAGTAGTAACAAATCATGTGTTCCTGGAAAGCAAAATAAAAGGTGCTTCTGTCAAGCAATAATGAGACAGCTACTACTACTACTACAAATAAATTGTTTAGTAATCTTCTTACTGTTTATTTATCTAGCCTTAGACTATACAGGATTTAGGAGGATGCATTATGTAGGTAGAAATAATGGTCTTTGGACAGTTACCACTTGATTTCTAGAGCACCAGAATGCCTACAACACTAATAGCTCTCAGTGAGTAAATTTCCAGAAGTACAGTTATTCTAAATTGGTTCATTATAAGTTCCTTACCGTAAAGCAACAAAGTAAGCAGACTCCACTGGCAGCGTATATGGTAGCATCAGATAGGAGAGCACCCGTATTGGGAAGAGTTTAGAGAACTGAGCATAGAATCCATTCTGTTCTTTACAAGCTTCCTGCAGCGCTTAAGAATAATTATTTTTTAAAAATATGTTAGATTATTTGAGAACAGCTTACATAATGTGCTCAAAGTTTAGTAATCTTAAACCAACATTATCAAGTGTTACTGAATAAAACTCGGAATGAAAATGAGAAATAATCTCAAGGCACTCCAGCCATAAATCTCTTCTATGCTATTTTAAAATATGAGAAACAGACTCATACCACAGGGACAAAAGGCCACAACTTTTAAGCAATAAGTTTAAGAATTAATTTATAATAAAAGGTATAAACTTCACCCCTCAAAAAAATACTTGTGCTTATATAGCATTTTTGTCTTGCTAGAGACCTAGAGACTACAACTCTAAGGAATTAATTTACATTCTAGAGTTTCACATATTGCAGTTGTTACATATAGTTGTAAGAAATATCAACCTTCAATTTTTGTTCTCCTCAGTTATGGGGGTCATAAGTTTCAAAACTTGAAAAAACAGTCAGTATATCAAGAGTGGTTTTGGTCTATTATTGGCTTATTAAAAGACAGGAAGGCCAGAGAATTAGAAATGTACACAAGTATGTTTTAAAAATAAGATAGGGATAACCAGTGTTTGGATTTAAGAGTCAACTTTGGTGTGAAATATATGCTTACAAAAATACTGTGCACATAAAGTTTATACAAAACCAAATAAAAATTCAATTAACAACTCTGCAGTGTTGAAAGTAGCTCCTTCCTCTTGCTTCAATCTTATTTCTTTTGCTATATCAAAAGGTACCTATTCACATTTAATGTGTAATCAAAGAACTTTTTTAGGTTGAGCTAGTCTCTAGTATCACAAGCATAAACAGAAAAGTGAGCAGAGTAGAAAAAGAAATCAAAGTTTGCCTTTTGCCATTTCATCTGCCAGGAAACAGTTTGAAGGGCGTACCTTTACGAAGTCTAGGAGGTAGACTCTCAAATATGCTCTTCTCCAAAGGCCACGGATCTTCCTTCAGCTGGTCATTAAGTACTTCAATTTTCAAAGTTTCTACTTTGTTATTTTCTGTCAATACTTTTCTCTTCATATGGTCAATGTTTTCTGCAGCTTCACAAGGATTTCTTTTTGTGAAGGACAAGTGGATGTAAATTGAGTCCTTCAGAATACCTGCAAGAGTCAAGAGCTTCCATTTATGTTTGATCCACAGGTCTTCAGAGTATCTGTACAGTACTTGTAGCCTGTGTATCTGTACAAAGGCCTACACTGAGGGAACATTATCTATTCAGTGTCAAATACACTTTCTCTTACAATCATGCAAATGTTTAATCACAGCGACGGAATACTCTTCTGCAGGTTAGGTCTTTAAGACAGGTTCCAAAGAAAAGTAAAAGGTGGACAACAAACTGAAAGTGCACTGGAAACAAAGCCATTTACCAAAGTTACTTTGCAGCAAGAAAACAAAATTACTTAAAAGGAGAGGAAGAAAACAGACAATATTTATTTGAATGAAAACACTTAAACCACATCAGACATTTGGGGAATTTGGCCCAGCAGGTATTTCATGAGTACTTTGAGGCATTGCTACAACAGGGTGGAGAAGGAGAATGAATAAGCTACAATATTGTTTTAAGATATCCAAATATAAACCTAAATCAACATTGGTTGCCTTGCAAAACTAGTGTCAATTAAGAAATAGCACTGATAATGACCTTAGAAACGAGCACCAGATAAAGAGCACAAAGTGAAAAATACAAGAAGGGTATTTATACTGAGTATCCAGTAAATCATTATAAAGTTTATAATATAAAGACTACCAAGTTGACTAAGATCCATACCTACATATAAAGAATCTGTATTCCACTTACATTTACTCCTAAAACAACAAATGTCAAACAAATATACAGTGAATTTTAGTAAAAAGTTATCAGAAGTGTTACACATGGGTGGAAAAACATTAACTCCTACAGTTGAAATAACAAAAAAGGAGATGCATAATGAACAAGTCTGGAAAGGTAATAATTATCGCTGATTAAGCTTGAAGGAAGACAAACCTGTGACAGACTAAAACCAAAGGTGATTACAGAATCAGTAGTGTGAAAAAAAGAAGACAATGGTGCAATACACAGAAGAGGTGGGGTAAAGACAACAAGGAAGAGCTGCAGGGAATATCAGTTACTGGTGTCAGACGTAAACAGGCACACAGGGAACTTGTGGATACTGTACAGCAAAAGAAGCAACAGGACCTGTCTTAGCACAGGAAACCAAATTGTAAAGAAAGCTGTTCCCTCTGTGTACAAACCCCGGAACTAGAGGAGCAATATGAGGCCCCCATGGTCCAAGCGGAGGAGGTCAGAGCCTTGCTTGCCCAACTGGACACCCACAAGTCTATGGG
>WAAB01019517.1:40198-51978 GCA_013389865.1 Piaya cayana | reverse complement strand
CCAGGGGAGATTTAGGCTAGAGATTAGGAGGAAGCTTTTTACCGAAAGGGTCATTAGGCACTGGAATGGGCTGCCCAGGGAGGTGGTTGATTCGCCTTCCCTGGAGGTGTTTAAGGCACGAGTAGACGAGGTCCTGAGGGACATGGTTTAGTGTTTGATAGGAATGGTTGGACTCGATGATCCGGTGGGTCTCTTCCAACCTGGTGATTCTATGATTCTAATAACCTGGTAAAAGGCATAAGGCAGGACTCTCTCATTAAATACTTAATACTATTACTAGAAAATGTTTTAAGCAGAACTGTGACATTCTTTAACAGTGAAGAAAATTGTTCCAAGAAAATGTGAATATTTAATATTTTGTTATAAAGAAGTATAAGCAGTGAGCTAATCAATCTGTGATTGCATTACAATACTGCACCTGGTACTACCTGTGATAGAGCAACCATCACATTTCACTTTCCATTCTTCTAATCCAACCCTGTACCAATTTGCTTCTGCATCCAAAGACTACAAGGACTAGACATACTTAACACATGGTTTACCATGCTAATATCAAGTGACCGTTTTTAACTTGTTTGTCTCAAAGTGTGCAGAGCAATTACATTTATTAATGTAAAATGTTATGAGAAGTATAGGAGTAGAGCCAAGCACCTTTCAGTTATTCTTCTTAAGCTTATCTGGGTTCCAACAACTGCTGCATTACAAGTTGCCTTCATCTAAAGTCTTTCATGGTATTTGCCTGTTACTGGGTTTATACGGTTAGCCAGCTCCCAATTCTGGACTACAAAGCTTTACCTAGAAATTCACTTGGATGGTAGCAGAGAGGAGGTGACAAGATGACACAGGTTTCACAGGAGTGGATAACAATAGTGGATTACAACGAGCACAAGAAACTAACAATATGATTTCCATAGAACTGGAATTATTTAGTAATTTCACTTGATACCTTAATATTAACTTCACACAAATTTGACAGAAATCCAAAAGTCAATTCCTCTGTGGCAGCACCTTTTAACTCGGGTGAATAGTGACTACAACTACTTGACGTAAATATCAAGTGAAATTCAGAACAAGAACTAAACTTATCGGGATCCCTTCAAAAACCTCAAAGACCTAGCCCCTTCTTAGCTACTTATAACCCCGCTCTTGCCCCACTTTTTTTTTAAACTTGGGTTAAGACCACATCATCAATAAACATCCACAAGCACAACATACCATTCTCTTTCAAGAATTTAAGAGCATCTGAATATCCTTGCTCGCAGATCTCTCCTAGTACCTGCAAGCACAGGGAAATGAATCAAACAAAAAAAATTCAACTTCAAGATTAAAAGGTTGCAGAATGAAAAGCTAGTTCCATCCACCTTTCATTCTGGCAAGAAAAAATTACATTAGCAGTTACTATACTTCAACAGATTCAGATCGATATTCCTACTATGATGACGCATACACAATCATGCATTCATAAACTTATCTTTCAACTATTACACATGCACTACATTATTCACCTGAAAGGACAGCATTCTAAGAGTTTGCAAGAATGTCCCCCTCTTTTTGTTTCTTTGACTAGCCTTTCTGCAGATGCAAGCAAAAATGTAATAGGGTGACTTGGAATATGCCAAGCCCCCTCTTCCCGCCCAGTGCTTTCCAATTCTCAAAACTATGAAAAGTCAGCTGTGCAATCCTCATGCTCAAACTCAGACTTAGTCTTCCATATGAAAACATCTTTCATCAGATGCAACACCAGCTCACCTACACTGTAAAAAAAAAAAAAAAAAAAAAATTAAAGCCTACATAAGTAGAATTTCACATTCTTCTTCAAGTGGTCAAA
This sequence comes from Piaya cayana, assembly GCA_013389865.1. Taxonomy (NCBI): domain Eukaryota; kingdom Metazoa; phylum Chordata; class Aves; order Cuculiformes; family Coccyzidae; genus Piaya; species Piaya cayana. Next base: position 50,150 of record WAAB01019517.1, on the reverse strand, counting down.
AAGCCCTCAATTAAAAAATTACATCTGTAGATGTCAAGAACATTACTTCTCTGTAACGTATCTCAAGCCAACTGGCAAAGTCTTTCTTCATTTTCTCAGCTTCCACAACTGCAATTCAAGAGTACTTACCTCATCAGGTCTGCAATTAACAGTGCTTAGTAAAATTTAAAGGCAGCTTGCCTGGATGAAATATTAATTGAAAACTTTACAAAAGCATGAAACTTTTGAGCTTCTGCCAATTTCTGAAGCACCTAGTTAGAAGGTAAACGTGAAATGACTATAAATTAACAGTTATTAATTTATAATTATTTATTTTATGATAGAATACTATGCTAATTCCCAAATAAATACTAAAAGCCAATAGCAGGGCATGCATTTTTAGTCTGAGAGTGCCTAAAAATAAGGAGAATGAAGAGAAACTGAAACAAATAGAAACAAGAAAAGAAAAATCACCAGAAAAGTTTATGTAACCAGATGAAATTCTAAGATTACTATACCTTTCTACAAGGCTTTTATATGGAAAGATGCTTTAGTAGGTAGTGAGTTACCTCGGGTTCTGGTGGAAAGAGTGCTTGTGTTAAACGATAAAGGTTTCCCAAGCTGAGCTGAATGCTGGTGTTGGTCACATTCATTTCATGGAAGTTGGCAGAATTCCCCTTTGGACAGATATCGCACTCCCCAGCAAAAGGTGAAACTGTGATTGTATTTTTAGATTCATAGTGAGGTAAATTGTCGCTGATTCCTCCATCCACATAACGCTACAAAAATGAACAGAAACAAAAAATCTGAAATCTAAACACTGAAAATTCCTAAATAGCAGAGTTCCGTCCAAGACTTAAGTAGTATCTAAGACTGTAACGGAGCTGCCTCTACCTATGCTTCCATTTTGAGGAGCGTGCTCTGTCCTTTAATGCCAATTTAAAACACCTATTGCTATCTATTGCATAGATAGCCTAAGAGTACTTGATTTGGGATTTTTCTGTATGTTTAAGAAAGAGCAAGTCCATTTTAAAGATCATAATCCTACACAAAGTGCAGAGCCACTGCCTCCTCTTCCTCAAATGAGAGCATCAACTAAAGAGCTATTAGGTTACTTTTTAAAGAAAGAATATGATTAAATGTATAGCTATATACTTCAAAGTTCAAGTTCTATGACACTAAATCATTCAGTTAGAATAAGAGTTACTTAAAATTACTCTTCATAATTATAATTTGATATAAAAAAAGATAAATATTTGGACATAAAGAAACAGAGACAATGCTTCAGGAGCCTTGCCAACCGTCATGGATATCTATTTTGCTTTGAGTGGAAGTTTAAAAGCTGTTCCAGATTATGTTGTTGTCTCTTTTTGCCTGTTTCTGTAGTTTTAGTGCATCACCATCTCAAACACTTTAAGATCCAAGATCTAGAATCCAGTATCAGGGTAACTAATCTATAGCGCAGCAGCTGCAAAGGATAAAGACAACTCTCCTACTCTCTCACAACAACCACATTTCCAGTGGGGCCAATTGTTGCTAGTTTGTTTTGACAGTTGCAAAAGACCACCAGCTTTTGCATTTTCCTTCTTCTAACCAGGCAAGAGATATAACCTGTAGGTCCTTCTGAAATGTAAACATAGCAGAGGAGGTTGATTAAAGTAGGAGTAACCTGCCTTATCAATTTCATCTGCCTTGCTACTCACTCCCTGACCATTCTGAGAAACATATTGGGAATTAGGAAGGTGACCGCCCAAAGCAATTTATCCAACATACTCTTCTAAAGCAGCCTGTTCCTACCTCTCAGCTTCTTTGGACACCCTTTAGAGCCAGCAGCACACAGCTGCTGACAAAATGCCTGTGCAATCACAAGTCCTTTGTTGAAGTACCAAGTACAATACAACAGGTTTGGCAAAGGAGGAGCCATAACATGCAGTATTCTCATAAAATTATGAAAAGGTGGAATTACACACCTGAATCATTGTTCAACAGAGGTAAATGGTTCTAATTATTTAGAGTTTCTGCCTGTCTGTTCCCCTAATAATTTTTTAATCCAAACCCAATTGCTGTGTTTGAAAGGGATAAAAAAAACCCAGCAAACAAAACCCACAACATTCAAAAGCTTCACAAGTGGCAGTAAAATATACTTGTTTGAAAGTTATCCTTAAGTCTGTTTTAAAGTATGTATGCATGAATCATGAGCCAGTAAACAGCAAGTTGATACAAAGTTTACATATTTGACATTCTACTGTGTTTAAACCCTACAGGACTTCTGCCAAGCATATGCAACTGTGTTATTCTTATCAAGTTACATAAAAAAACCCTCCTAAGCTTTAAAATAGTACCAAAAAAATCGTGAAGATAAAAAGGGTGCTGATTTCTTCCTTCTTTTTCCTTCAAAATAAAAGCAAATAAAGCATTATTTGTATGTTTTTGTACTCTGAACTAAGCCTTTTAAAATAACATTGTTGTCTGGTGACAGGAACTGAGCAGTCAGATTAGCCTGGATCCACCTAAACCTTGGATTCAGTCCAAGGTCCTGTTTTCATAACACCTTTAATCTGGAAGAGTTTAAGGAGACATACAAGGTTTAGAAGTACAGATAAAGAAAAATCCCCACAAGGATCTAATCAATTTTGCCTAAATTTCATCACAAAGAAGAAAATGCATTTCATGTCTATCCTTGACCTTTTAGCACTTAGAGATGGCCTTTACAGCATTCTGTAACCAACTCCTGTCAAAGACTTTTTAAATTTTCTTTCAATATTCTCCCCCTCTCCTTGTGTAAGAAGCACCAAAGTTGGAAGGAAAGCAAATACAAGTTAATACAACACTATACAAAAAGACATAAATGCCACTGCCTTGATTATAATTGCATGTCTGCTTCCAGATCTGTTAATCACAACACCTGAACAAATTATACTATCTTCTTGTTACTCCTTTAATGGGGAATTTCAGAAAACCCAGCACAGCCACAAAGTATTAAAAGGTTTTGTAACCAATAGTTCTTGGGCAATAACAGAACAGACTAATAGGCTGGCACTTTACTTTTAAAGAGCAACCTTTCTTACACTGAATACAAACGACAGAAGATATTAAAAAGCTTTATTTATATCCACCTGCATGTGAAACTTTAATCCAATTTTAAGGCAGATCTAGCCACAGCAACAACAAAAATATACACAATAAACTATGCTGCTAGATTGTTTTGGGTTTTTTTTAAACAAGTGTCTCTTCCTATACATTTGTGCAGGTGAATGAGCATCGCTTTCTTCAATACATATTTGTCATTAACTTAAATACTTGCTAGCTCAGAACACCCTCTTTTAATGCAAGCAAGAAACTCAAGAGAGAGAGCACAACCAAGAGAGTGCAAGCAAGTGCATGTGAGTCTGTGTGCACTTCACAGGGTGCAGAAGAAATATACCTAACAGATATCCCACATATTTAGTGTTACCTTTTTTCTTTGACAAGTTGCAACACGGCTACAGTTCTAGAAGCTATGATGAAGGGATTTATTTTACAGCAGGTTAGGTGAAAAAAGATATACATTGTCTCAATGTTTTCAGAATAGCTAAAATTAAAATTAAGATATAGAGACTTACCACACCCCGAAATGATGGTGGAATTAGGCCACAATAAATAGGGACGAAAGAACTACAGATTAAAGCCTGTGGGAGAAGGAGACCATATAAATTAAATGCTATCTGTTCTATTATTGAAATAATAATTTATCTGTATCTCTTTAGATGTTGGCAAAAACAACTGTGCAAGCTCCCTAGAAAATCCCCAGCAAGTGGGGAAAAAGAGGTAGTTTATGGGAGGAAAAGAGATAGTTGAGGAATTACAGAGGAGATTTTTTTATTTCTTTCTTTTCTGGATTTTCTAAATGTCAAATAAAGGGTGTGAGAGGCCAAGTGACAGGTATTTCCTTGTCCTTTGACACTGTATGGCAAAGGCATGAAGGCATGAATTGTATTAGTTTTAGGAATCTGATGGTGCATAACTGTAATCAATATATGGAATGAAAGGTTATGTTCAGGATCATGGAATATTACTATGACACGTTTTGTATGTTTGTTTTCTTCTTCTTCTTGCCATCCATTATGGTGTTTTCCTCAGTATACCTGGGATCTACTGAACTCAATCTGAAGGATCACTGTTTTTCCACCAATTTAATCTGTCTGAAAATGTAGTGACTCCAAGGGGCTTAGTCGTCTTGTAATATTCTGTGTTTATGGTTATTTCGTCCTCCATTACTGCATTTCCTCAGATCTGAATAATGAAGGAATATTTTGATTGTTTGTGCAGTGATGGGAATAGTCTGCAAAGTCTGGTACAATATTCTTGTTTGTACCCACTGCTACAGGATGGGGAGAGCAAGAAGTTACTTTGTCACTGTGATGGAATAATGAACATTTAGGGACAAAAATGTGCTTGGACAAGGAATGTGTATTCCATTAGAGGCTAAATGTGACACATTAGAGAACCTAAGAACTTAGCTGTGGAAGCATCTCCTGAGGCATAATTTTTTTTGTGATATTTAAGGAGGTAGCTTTTTAAATCATAAAGATCAGTACACAAGCATTATTATTTTTACATGCAGAGTGTGTGTAGACATATGTAAAGATGTAAAGGAATATACATGCAGAGAAGATGGGGAAAGAAAAATGTCCAATGCCGACTCCTCAAATGAACAAAACTTCCAGCTTAAGGGAATGTTATGGAAGGCATCAGCTCCCTTATGGACAGGCATGGACAAGCTACCCCTGTTCCGAGTCATGGATTTTTTCCTCATCTTTGCGGCTCAGATGCGCAAGCCCTACCACACTCCCAATTCCTTAATAACTGATGAAGTCAAGAAGTACAAGGGACAGAACACCATCACTAAGAGGCCTTCTAAATCACACCAGGGTACGTGAGGTTTCTTGATGCTCAGTCTCAACTGTCTGGTCCAAGAAGATAATTTTAATCCTATTGTATTTATCACTTCTCAGTAGTCTTCTGGCTTTTATACTGACTCACATCCTTTCTAATGAGCCACCAGTGCTTTTGCTGTGAAAAGGTCTTAACAAATATCTTTACTGCAGTTAGTTTGTAACGTGTATATTTCTACTCCATCACATGAAAAGAGTTACAGGCTAAGTTGCATTTACAACAATGTCTTTTGGCTTGAAACAACTAAATGTAATAACCCTTGGTACCTCAAAATACAGAGTGAATAAAGTAAAAGTCTATTGTGTATATCCTGAGGCTTATTTTAACACATCATGCCTTTCCAAATGCACTATCTTGTGATCTCTGTAGGGGTATCTTATTACAAAATGCTCTGGCTCCCACTGAACCAAATCTAAAACTGGAGCAAATTCAGATCCATATAACTGGTTGGGAAAATAAAGAGAGAGGGAAGATCAATGTGGCAGACAGAGACACAGACATACAAAAAGTCTTCGGATGGAAGCAAAAGAGCTTTGAAATCTGAAGCTGCCTCAAGGAATCCAGGAGCATTAGGCAGAATTGAACCATAGGAGAGGGGAATGCTGCTTCTGAAAAAGAGCCTTTCCTCTGTCCTTGGAGTAGTGTCTGAAGATATATGCTCACACCTCCCTCCCTGTCAGTGACAGAAGCAGTTTGCTTCTCAGAGCCTTAGCATTGGTAGAACAGGCAGCAAAGCCGCAATAGTTTCACCACCTGAAGCAGTGGCAGCTTAATTTGTCCACATCCAGGACTAGTTCTCCTGAAACGTGTCTAGATGAACCTGTGCCCTTAAAGTTATGTCTCCAACCAAGATGTCAATAAGTGCTCCAGCATATAAATAATGACATTGCAGTAGCTCAAGAGATAAGATTTTTTTCTCTTTTTTGCCCTGCGATATTTCAGGGATTCAGAAGTCAATAGCTGTTCCATGTGAGTCTTCCTTTCTGGTCAGAAGAAATTCGTATGTCTGCTATTGGGCTCACACACACACACACACACACACTCTCTCTTCTAGTTGGCACTAGATGATCTTTAAGGTCCCTCCCAACCCAAACGATTCTACAATTCCAGGTACACACTGATAAAAAGAAAGGGTGGGGAAAGGTATTATCAAGCATTGCTTTAAAAAATATGATGGTATTCCAATTTTTTTTTAGAATATATCCACTTTTCTAGAAATGCTAATTAGCAAGGAAAAGTGTATCATCACTCACTTAAGTTATACATCTTCCAAGTAACCAAAGTATGTAACTGGGCTCACAAACATCAGCATTCTGGGATCATATTAGAATAGCTTCATAATTGATATTAAGAATTTTAACAAGCTATTTTTGACTGTTTCTTGATCACTGCTTTTATAGAAATGATCTTAAAAGATTCTCATTCATAAAGGATATGGTTTTATTAGATATACTGCGCTTTAAAGGCATTTACCCTTCTTAAGACTGACTCCGTACACCTACTCACTGAAACAGATCACAGATACATTGACTAGAGAAACTAGTAAGTAAATTTAACATAATGCAGCTTGAATTAATCTTTAAAATACTGTCAAAATCACAATGCCGTAAAATGTTTCAAATGGAAATCTCATGGATGACGTTAAATGGACATAAGAGTACAGAAATTTCAAAAGCCACCAAAATTAAACATACCTGGACAACTTCTTCTTTAGAATTAAAAGTAGATATCAATGCATTTTTACCATCTGATACTCTGGTTAGCGAAATACACAGTCTGCCCGATGACAACTGGTGAGCATTTTCTGGAAGATTTCTCATCAGTCCATCTCTTATTATCTTTATCACATTAAATGAAGGATGAAGAGGACCCAGGTTTCGCTTTCTTGCTTCCTTGGCTAATGCCAGAACATCTGCACAAGCCTGAGCTGAAAATAAAATGCATTTCATTTAAGAACAGAAAATACATCAAAATTAATCCCAAAACAGAGATCCAGCAATAAAGCACGGCTAGAGCTCCAACTTTTGTCTCCAGTTGCTAGCATGAAAATTCAGCTTTTTTAACAGATAAAATAACTGTCCTGTAGTGTTTAACAGAGTTTAGGAGTTTTCTGAGGAAAAACAGTAACTTTAGACTTTCAAATAGAACTCCTGGTGAAGACCCAGTCACTTAAGTTACTTATATGTTATTTATATGTAGATTGTGGGTGTAAGACGGCCGTATTAGGTTCTTCTGTTAGGAATTATTGATTCCAGCAACACATTCTTTAAGGAAAAAAAAAAAAGAAGGAAAGAAAAGAAAATATGATCTTCCGTAAGCACATACACAATATATTCCATATGCAACCTCTGTAAAAACCTACAGTGTATGATGCACAGATTTCACGTTCACAGTATATCTGCTGAAGAAGCAGCTATTAACACCTGTTGGACTTCAACCAAATTTAAGGTTTCAGGGCCCCACTCATTTTCATTAAAACATAATAAAGGAAACACATTAAATGTGAACTTATGGTAAGGAATATCAGGAGGGTAATTTTTAAAGCAATGGGTAAGCAATGTGGAGACCTATAACACCTCTAGCACAGGTCCACACCTAAATCAGTGCATTTTTACCAATATGTAGCAGTCACACAATATTTTTTTTTCTCCAATTACATCAGCATTTGATCAAACCTCTACAGAAGACATGACTGTTCCCCAAAAACACTAAAAAAATTCTAAAACCCACACATCTAGTCACAGCAAGAACAGCAACTCATCCACTTGCAATGTTTTGACTTTTTACTGTTGTGCTGCTTCAGAGCACACTTTGAGGAAACTGCCTGATAAGCTTTGTACGGGAAAGGGGGTGGGGAGGAAAGTCAAAGTAGTAGGTTATTAATCCGAGTGATATACTACAAGGTCATCTAAAAATATTTCCAGAACTAGCATATTTTAACTTCCATGGACTCTTTCTGGAATAGATAGGATTCAACTTGCCAAGTTAAATGTGAGCACTGCAGTGGAAACAACTCTGCTTAAGCCTTTGAGTTCAGATTAATTTTCAAAAATACTATCTTTCTACAATGTTATTTTTCCCCTTCACATAGCAACACACAAATCTCTCTCATCTTTCACACAGTAAACCAAGAGTTTAGGTTCAAACAAGTTAGATCTAAAAGGGAAACCAAACCTGAGGTATCAGACATTCCATTCTTACAACTACAGTTTCTATGTTCTGCCCTTACAGAGTGAAGTCTTAGGCCATTAATCCACTGATAGGGGTCACCTCTTCACACCTTCCACCACAGAAGACAGCAGACAATTTAGACAGTTTACAGTTCATGGCCATATATGTGCTTACATTAGTAAAACACATTTTACGTGCAATTAAAAAAATGGCACAATCCACGTTCTGGCAGGTTAAGATGTAATTTCCAAACACAGTTATGTAGACAGTTTTAGCAGTTCTTTTCCTATCCAGATTACTACCTCTCCTTTTTTTAATAAACTAATTTAGCAATGTTCAATCTTCTAAACATCCTAAAGAGAAAAATCAGGTAAGCTGCAGGAGTCTGAGACAGTGAACTGCTGGAATTCTGTTCAGCAACAGCAGTTTTGGTGTATACATTAACTCCCTTTACAAAATAAGTACATACTTAAACACCGATGCAGCAAGGAAGTAAATTGCTTGTTCTAAAAAGACACCAAGAGCACTGAGTGCATCGAACATCAGCAACAAAAACACATGCTCTCAATTCTCTGCCAGGTCTTGACCCTATTCTTCCAGCTACCATCTTCTCAAATTGAAGGTCAACCTATTACTTAAGACTGAAGCATGGTAACACCTTCACCCATTTGCACAGCAGGCCTGTTTTGGCAGGAAAAAAAACCCCAAAACAAAACATAAACCAGTGTCCTCTGCTAACCTTGTGTTATGATTATTTACCTCTCACCATAAAAAAAATGTGAGGCAAGTATCAGCTCGCTTTATGTGCTCCATTAAAGGGCTGCAACATGAATGACCTTTAACAGCTGAGATTTGAACTCCTCTCATTTCAACTTCCTTTCAGAAAATAACTACCTGTCAAAATTCATTTGATTTCACAGTTTAATCATCTCTTCTACATATAAGAATTTCTAGCTTTGGGATAGTCTATTGGGAAAGGAAAAGGAAAAAAACCACATTTATAGATTACATTTATTGTAACCTATTTTAAATATGAGATGGGCTCCTAAGCAAAAAAAAACCCACAAAAGTTGTTTCTACACACAACAGTATGTCATATTAAAACCCTGAAAACAGAAAAAGCTGCTCACTATTAATTCAACAGACTTAAAAGTATTCCAACTTGTTTTCCTTCTCCATTCCTTCCTCAACAGGACTAAAATACAGTTACCTCTTAGGCTGGCGTATTCCATAACAGGATCTTCCCAGAAAGGAAGGTGGGCTAAAGCTCAAGTCAGATCGCAATTTCAAACATACTGTAGTACATCCACTCCATTTTTTTAAATACAAGAGAGCAAAAGAAATTAAATGTTTCTACTGAATGTGAACTGTTTCTGTATTTCCATATTCCTAGTTTTATTTCCTATATTTCTATTTCTAATGGTTAAATAACTAATTTGTTTCCCAGAGTAAAACTTGACATATTTATAGCCTGCACCAAACTTCTTCGCTTTAGAATCACAGAATCACCAGGTTGGAAGAGACCCACCAGATCATCGAGTCCAACCATTCCCACCAATCTCTAAACCATGCCCCTCAGTACCTCACCCACCCACACCTTAAACACCTCCAGGGAAGGCGAGTCAACCACCTCCCTGGGCAGCATATTCCAGTGCCCAATAACCCTTTCTGTGAAAATTTTTTTCCTTATGTCGAGCCTGAACCTCCCCTGGCAGAGCTTGAGGCCATTCCCTCTTGCCGTCTCCCCTGTCACTTGGGAGAAGAGCCCAGCACCCTCCTCTCTATAACCTCCTTTCAGGTAGTTATAGAGAGCAATGAGGCCTCCTCTCAGCCTCCTCTCCTCCAGGCTAAACAACCCCAGCTCTCT
>WAAB01019517.1:6840-39678 GCA_013389865.1 Piaya cayana | reverse complement strand
CAGCCTCCAGTCCAGTGGTACCTCCCCAGTCATCCAGGCCCCCTGGAAGATGATGGAGAGGGGTTTGGCAAGCACATCTGCCAGCTCCCTTAAAACTCTTGGGTGGACTCCATCCAGCCCCATAGACTTGTGGACGTCTAGCTGGGCAAGCAAGTCTCTAACCACCTCCTCTTGGATCGTGGGAACCTCATTCTGCTCCGCCAACCCCTGGGGCTGTGTGCAGAGGGAACAACTTTCTTTCCTATTAAAGACTGAAGACTGAAGCAAAGTAGACATTGAGTACTTCAGCCTTGTCTTCATCCTCTGTTATTGTTGTCCCCTCTGCATCTAGTAGGGACAGGAGATTCTCCCTATTCCTCCTTTTACTGTTGATATATTTGTAGAAAGATTTTTTTATTGTCTTTCACAGTTTGGACAATCTGATTTCTAGTTGGGCCTTAGCCCTCCTGATTTTTTTCCCTGCATGTTCTTGCTTCCTCCCTATAGTCCACCCAGGATGCCTGCCGCTTCCTCCAAACTCATAGACCTTCCTTATCTTATTGATGTCTCTCAGGACCTCCCTACTCAACCACGCTGGTTTCTTACCCCACCGGCTACTTTTCCAGAACATGGGGTCAGCTTTCTCCTGAGCTGCTAGGAGTTCCTTTTTGAAGAGTGCCCAGCTCTTGTGGATTCCCTTGCCCCTAAGGAGCGCCTCCAATGGGACTTTTCCGATCAGCCTTCTGAACAGTCCAAAGTCTAGCACCCCACTAGAATGGATTACCACATTACCATCAAAACACCTGTTCTCCAAGACATCCACGGGGAGGATAGAACAAGAGAAGTGCACCTTAACAGAACCAGTTTGGAATAGTCTGAAATTCACTTAATCCTCAAAGGAATAGTCACCTCTACCTTCTCCAAATTCAATGCAGGAAACTTCCTCCTCAGCCTGGAAAAGTATATTATTTTTCCCCATTCTATGGTTAATGTTCACATTTATTCAAGCCTAAAATTCTGCAGATTCTCAGGTTGTCCTCCTAACAGAAGACATGAAGCACAAAGAAAACCCTTTGCCATTGGTATTAGCCCAGCAGTCCAGCCTGCTGAGATATCTTTGAAGAGCCTCCCTACCCTCTAGCAAATCAACACCTCCACTCAGGTGTCACCCACAAACCTGTTAAAGGTACATTCAATGCCTTCATCCAGGTCATTGATATCTATATATGCGCATACAGAGTCACAGTCTTATGTGCACCAAGCGTATTCATTTAGGGATGAGTCCAGTCAAGTCTTGAACACCTCCGAGGATGGAGATATCACAGCCCCTCTGGGCACCTCTTCCAGTATTTTACCACCTTTACAGTAACTCTTTTCCTTACACCTAATCAGAACTTGCCATGTTCCAGCTTGCGTTTGCTGCTTCTCATCCTTCCACTACCCATCTTTGAGACGAGCCTGCCTCTGTGCTCCCACAGTGAAATGCACATGTGAAACACTTGGGACTTAGAACAACTACAAAAGTAACAAACACTGCATAATAAAGTATATCAATGTAAGGGAGGCATACAGTACAAACTAATGAAATACATCAAATTATTATACCACATAGTGTTTCTTCAGAGCTTATTTTATAATCCTCTGCTTTCATACAAGCTCACAAAAAATTAAAAGCTAAAAAGATACAGAATTACTCTGGGAATACTTTCTCAGCTTGATGAATTTACAATAATTCACAAATTTTTAGAATTTGGCTGGTCTTGAATCATCTTCCAAAATTCCCAAGTTGCGTGTTTCAAAAAGAAAGTTTCCAGAAGAAACACACTTGTCCTTAAAATGCAATACCTTGGGAAGTGACTGCACACATACTGCTATGCTCTTTGTTAAAGAAAAGCAAAAATCCCTGCTGGGATGTCAGATTGGAAGGATAACACAATAATATGAAGTCTGCAAGTCTCAATTATTAAAATGTTAAAAATTTATAAAGCTGCTAATTACACAAACTTTCAGGTAAACACTATACTTTTTTTGTGCTTAAAAGCACTCCAAATATTTAAAGCAGCTTCCTTCTTAAATCATTTACAATTACTTAAGAGTTACAATCAGATATGTTCTAAAAATAAATAGTTGTTGTGGATTAATATTATTTGTTTTAAAAGTTGGTATTCGGCTCATAACTCCAGCATGTTACCTGAGGACATTACAGCAAAATTAAATTAAGTTTAAGTAGCACAAGTTTATTGCTGAAGCTTTGAAGAAATTAAGCACATGTGATGGAGATCAGTGGCTAAGCAGCAGGGACTAGCATTTTATAGCATTACTCTTGCATGTAGAGAGAACTGTTTGTTTTAATCAATGTATTGTTCCTTCAGAAATTTAAAAGCAAAACCCAAACCCTTTCCTAATTCAAAACAAGCACCCATTGCTTTCCTCCCCCATTTATACACAAGGTGAAACGTGAATTTACAAAACCATGTAGGTCTAAACCCCTTAAGGGTACTGTTAACAAAACTAGTTTACTAGATAAATGCATTTTTGGGTTCTCACAAATGCTGAATAGGTAGAAGTAAGGTACACTTCAACTGCCAGAAAATAATCACAGATTTCACAAGAAAGACTGCATGTAGATGCAAACTAACATCTTTTATCAGGTAAAAACACACGATTAAAACTATTACTTAAATCACAATTAAAATCAGTGATTTTAATCAGTCACCGTTTCTAATCATATACCCAAGCGACCTATGCAATACACTGTGCACAGATTAGAAGAAAAGTATGTTAAAGCTAACCTAAGCCCTGACCTTAACTCTTCGCCTTACCCCAAGAAGCTTCAGAGGAAGCAAGTTAAAGCTAACTGAAACTTCATGTGCAAAGGTAGCTACAGAAAAATCTCCGAGGCCAAGAGGCATAGGAGCAACTTGGATGGAGACACATCTCTGTCCTGGGGCAGTGAACACTAACCACACAGGTGGAGCACATTTGACTGCAGAGGTGTTAAAACCAGATGAGGCATTGTCAAGACCATTTCTGGAGTCTGGGAAGGTGGCCAAATGCCCATCCAAGATGAAGACACACTACTTTTACCACCTGTCTATTTCATCACCCTCAAGAAAAAACACAATTGTGTGTACCTGGAAGAAAATGTGCATAGGCAGGAATGCAAGGAAACAGAAGAGTCATAGAATCACCAGACTGCAAAACACCTTTGAGTCCAACTATACCTGTCCACTACTAAATCACGCCTCTTAATATTTCATCTACTTGTCTTTTAAATATCTCCAGTGATGGTGACTCAAGCACCTCTCTTGGCCCATTCCAGTGCCTGATAACCCTCTTGGTAAAAAATTTTTTTCTAATGTCTAATCTGAAGCTCTCATGGCACAGCTCGAGGCATTTGCTCTCATCCTGTTGCCTGTCACTGGGACAAAGCGACTAGCACCCACTGCTCTACAACCTCCTCTCAGGCCATTGTAGACAGTGAGGTCTCCCCTTAGCCTCCTCCTCTCCTGGCTTAACAACCCCAGCTCTCTCAGCTGCTCCTTAAGACTGATTCTCCAGCCCCTTCAACAGCTCTGTTCCCCTTCCCTGGAAATGCTCCAGCACCTCAATGCCCTTGCAGTGAGGGGCCCAAAGCTGAGCAGAGTTTTTGAGGTGCAGCCGAACCAGTGCCTAGTACAGAGGGAGAAAAACCTTGGTCACGCCGTTTCTGATACAAGCCAAGATACCATTGGCCTTCTTGGCCACCTGGGCGCACCTGGCCCCAGGTCCTTCTCTGCCAGGCAGCTTTCCAGCCCATCTTCCCCAAAAGAAAAAGCAGCCCGGCACTTACAGGGCCATACAACCCCCTTGGATTTAAGGAGTCTTTGGGGACAGAAAATGAGAAAGAGAGAGGGAGGAAAAAACCGCCACCCGCGCTCCGCCCCGCTCCCGCTGCCCCCGGCGCCGCATCCCGCCCCGCATCCCGCGCCGCGCGGAGCCGCTGACCCAGGGAGCCGCCCGCCACGAGGACGGCGCCGGCCAGCGCCCCGGCGGAGGCGCCGTAGATGTGCCGGGCGTCGCGGATGATGTGCGGAGCGCGCTCCTGCAGGCAGGTGGCGGCGCCGATGTGGTAGACGCCCAGGAAGCCGCAGCCGGCGAACGAGACGCTCCAGCCGCGGTCGCGATCCAGCATCATCGTCGCGGCACAGGACGCCGAGAACGCTGCTGCTTCGGCGGCGGCGGCCGCTGCCGAGCGACTGGGACGCCCGCGGCGGGGCCGCCCCCAGGTTTACACGCGCGGCCACACCCCGCGCCCTCCACCGGCCCAGCGGCCAATGGCGCGCGCCCGTCGCGGCCGGCCCAGGCTCGCCCGCCAACCGCGGCCCGGATGCAAATTAGGCCCCGCCTCCTCCACTCGTCACCGCGCGGCGCTGCGTGACCCGCGTCCCGCGTGCAGCTGCTTGGGGCGCCCCCGCGCCTCGCCGGGGTCCCGCTCCTCCGTCCCCGCTTTCCCGCCCTGCGGGGCCGCTGGCTTCTCCCTGTCTCCCGCGCCCCCCCCGCACGGCCACACGCCGCGAAACAGGCCCGGGACGGGGTGGGCGAGGCTCCGACAGCCGGGGGGCGGTAAAGGGCTTTTTCAGACATAAAAGTCGTCTTCGGACAAAAAAAAAAATGCAGGTGACTCCGGGATCCGGCGCTGCTCCCGGCCGCGGAGGGGCGGCGGGACACGGCACGGCTGCCGCGGGCAGCGGGAGGTGCGGGTTTAGCACTGGCCGCGATTACCCGAAGCTCAGAGGAGTGGATGGTGATACCGGGTACAAGCGTCTGTTGTCCCCTGAGCTGTGTGACAGCGAGCGCTGTGTAATAATCCTGTAATAAACTTTGAGAGGAAAATCCACAATGCTAATACTGGGCTTTTAGGGGGTTATTATAGAATAATCTGCTTTTCTCCTGGGGATCTGAAACCATTAACTTACGCAATTCTGTGTTCATGTTCATGTTCTACTAAACTGTCACAAGAAGGCTGTTTCTGAGCCTCATTTCTTTAATATTACAGAATCACAGAATAACCAGGTTGGAAAAGACCCACCAGATCATCGAGTCCAACCATTCCTATCAAACACTAAACCATGCCCCTCAGCACCTGTGCCTTAAACACCTCCAGGGAAGGTGACTCAACCACCTCCCTGGGCAGCCTCTGCCAGTGCCCAGTGACCCTTTCTGTGAAAAATTTTTTCCTAATGTTCAGCCTGAACCTCCCCTGGCAGAGCTTGAGGCCATTCCCTCTTGCCGTCTCCCCTGTCACTTGGGAGAAGAGCCCAGCACCCTCCTCTCTATAACCTTCTTTCAGGTAGTTATAGAGAGCAATGAGGTCTCCTCTCAGCCTCCTCTTCTCCAGGCTAAACAACCCCAGCTCTCTCAGCTGTTCCTCATAAAGCCTGTTCTCCAGCCCCTTCACCAGCTTTGTTGCTCTTCTCCGGACTCGCTCCAGAGCCTCAACAGTTAGAAGGAGACTTATTTCTGCCATAAAATGATTTATGGTCAGTTCATAAACATCCGCTCTTGTACTTTGTCTTTTTACTTATGTCACTGGCAATGTTTGGAACAACAAGTCTTATTCCCTACCAGCCCTCATTCTGTGTGCCTGGGGAGCTGAGCTCCTCTACCCTCCTCTTATGAGAAAGGAGCTACAAATATTCCCCAACCAGTACTGCAACCAATCCTTCAGATGGGGTTTCAGGCCTTAAACAACCTTTACCATGGAAACAGAATCACTGATTCTGATTACTTATATTATGATTAGTTGATAAATCCAGCTCGTTCCCCATCTCAGCTTGGATGAATTTTTTAACCATATTGTGATTCCTCAGTAGTCTGTCCACCAACACTGCATTCCCCTTTCTATGTATGCCTGCTCTTTTTCAGTACCCATTTTTTATCTCTTTGGGCTGCTCCATTACAGATCTTTCAATTCCTTTGCTACATCATCTCCAGCTTAGCAAATGTCTCCTCATAAACACACCCCCCCCCCAACCCATCAGTGGAGGTATATATGGACAGGATGGATCCCATTTCCCTGGAAAAGCAGCTGTATTATCAAAAAGGTAGATTAGTTTGATATTCTGAACGTTTGGCTAGTTACTGGCTAGATCATCTCCCTTTTATCTCCAGGCCTATAAAGATAAGTGTCCTTCCTCCCAAAACCTATTCTAATCCCTTCTTTTTCTTTCCTTCCCCACCTGTCTGTACACAGACATTTAGGATACAGTTCCTGGAGCTAGCCCTAAAATCTGGGACATCTGAGAAACCTGATGAAACCTCATAACAAGCAGTACCAACTAACTCTACTGTAGTTGTACAATATGCAGTTTGAAGATTAGCCTATTTAGCTTAAGTATCACTACGTAGTCTATGATGCAATCTGTGTTGCAGACATATCCTAAATCCTTTTCACAATCCAGTCTGTAATCATTTCCCCTTAAGTCCAGGAATATGAGGTAAGGTTTGAAAGGCTATGTGATGAAAAGCAAATATGGTTTAATGGGTGTACAATGTACCAGGAAACCTGCATGTGCTTACAAACATCTGTAAACAGATATCAACCCAACCCAATGTCTGGCATGTAAACTCAACAGGCATGCCACCTGCTCATCATTTAAACACTGAAAGCTTCTCCCTTAATCCTTTCCATTTACCTACCATGTTAATTATGATACAAGTGTGCCGCTTTCCTAAGGTACAGATTAAATTAAATCTATTATAAAAGAAGAAACTGATAGTGCACTTGTAAAAGTCCTTTAACTCCTTTCAACAAAGGTAGCATTTAAGTACTAGGTTTGCTGGAGATGTATAATTTATAGGAAAAGGAACCACATAAGATAGAGCACCAGCTGGAGGTAACAGGAGCACTGCTGGACAGGTGGCAAGACATCAGGTCTGAAATCTTGGCCAGCCATGAAGATCTGAATGAGAAATTCTGTCATCAGGAAGCAAAGGATATGAGCTTTTACAGATGATTGCTAAGCCCTGCCTGGAAATGGCAAATATTTTCTATTGTGTTTTTGACTTTCAGATTAGTTATCATTGATTTCTCACATGGCGCTTTTCGTAATGCATTTTAGAAGAGATCGAGGTACTGCGATAACCATTTTCGTGGGCGATGTAGAAAGGGACACAGTAATGAAGTTCACCCAATATCACTCAGTAAGGCCAGTTTCACAGTTGGAGGAGAAGCCTCATTTACTCAGTGCCAAGCACTTCTCCAGAAGAATGAAGAAGTACATACCAGAATTTCTGGAACTCGGGAAAATTGCCTTAACTTGCTGCTACAGTCTGTTACATGTATGTGACAATACTCTGGTCTTATCAAGGGATAATCTATTTAAACTAAAAACATCAAGGCCTCATCTCTGCCTAACACCTTTCTGGGTGTGCCTTACTGTAAAAAAATTTCTGAAGAAACACCAAGCTTTTGTTGGCACAGTTTAAGTGCCTTTGGTGAACCTTGTCTCATGATAGCAAGCCTCATTCTCCTCTCTCTAAAAGGATCTGATGTGCAGAACCAAGGAGTAGTTTACAACCCCTTTGAGGTATCTGACGTGGGGTGCTGTAAATTTACCCCTCTTGTTTCTGTGCATGCAGGGGAGAAAGAGCATGAGCTATGCCGTCTTTGCTATTCAGGTAACTCCTGAAAATGCCAGTTTGCCAGAGGAATTATATTAAATAATTTTACTCCTTTCGTATGATCATCCTGTGTTACTTAGTCACATCATAAGCGAATTTCTATTTGGCTGGTGGCCAGAAGAGTGTTAAACAGCCTTTAGTGTTAAAAAAGTATGAAGAACCACCGGGCAGGGAAGTGTTGAGTTACAGAGGGAGGTAAGCTGAGGACAAATACCAGTCATAGCCTGCACAAGGAGCCCTATCACAGCAAATTCTGCCACAGGGCTGTAACATTGGGGAGCAAGGATGGAGCAAGGATATTTAAACTTTCCTGGGCAAAATCAGTTTTCACAGTTTTTCACCTGTTGGCAGCACCAACTGAAATGCCCTCACTACAGCTCATACTCTTCACAGAGAAACTACACTTGGCACAGGCACCATTCTTGTTCCATTATCTGTTCCAATTCTGTTTAAAAAGTGGTATCAAGCAGCAAAGGCACAGGCAGTTTGTGGGGATTGTTTTTTTCTCTTTGCATGTCACAACATGACCCATTAAGCTTGCAGAGGTCTCAAGTTAACTACTCTCAGGTTTCTTGGGCAAGAGATGGATGGAAAGCAAGTCATTTTAGTGAAAGCTATTGGCCTGTTTTTCCCTTGGGCTTGATCTTCTAGCCTTTGGATAAGGTTTTTGGGCTTGGGTTAAAAGTCTGGTGATTATGTTCCTAAGTGATTGTGGTAGTGCATAATAAAGCTGTAGAAATTTAAATTGGTTTTTATGCAACTAATAGAGTAGATGCTGATAGGTTCTGAGCAATTTTAGTGCAGTTTCTAAGCTTTGCAGCATAATCCTAACAATTGTTTTGAAATAAGCCAAGAGGTCTGTTGTCTGAGATTCAGTTGTGACTCTGCACTAACAGGCTCTGTTATGGGCAAAGGGAAATCATCTGCAAAGACTTTTATGACATGAGCAATACAAAACCAAAATGCAATTAGATAAAGAATCCTCTGAGTTTTCTGTAGGCTTCTATCACCATTTTTTTTAAAGGGAAAAAAATCAAGCATGCAATTCACATACCTTTTGTTAGGATCCAACACAAAGTCATGCTGTAGAGGTAGACCTCCTACTTTCTCTGTAATACAGCTGAAGCATGGGAGTAATAGGGCTAGCTTTTGAATAATATCTTTACAGGCCCTGTTTCAAGATGTATGCTCTTGGAAAACTGGAAACTTCATTTTGGAAGTGATATTTGAAGTACTTTCTCTGGTTACTTTGGCTGATGTTGTGTAAGGTACTTTGTAACTGTTGCTGAATCTCAAAATATATTGAAGGTCCTCAGAGATAGATGCATTCTATGTCCTAAAATTCTGTTGAGATGATGATTGTGTTGCCAACCTTTGCTTACTCCAAATGATGTGGGAGGGACAAATGTGCTAATCGTAATTTACAAAAGTTAATACAAAATGTGTTAACTAACAAAACATGTGGAGTATGTTTGCCTTTGACTAGTTTGTAAACAGGTCTCTCTCAAGAACTTTATAAAAGACAGACAGTAGAGAAGAGTGTGGTGCAAGGGGCACATGTTATGCAGTGTGCTCTTGGAATTGTTGTGCTACAAGCAAGGGTCTGATTAATTCACAGTGCATGTAATCCATTCACCAATAATCAAGAGCTATCTGTCTCATGCTAAAGGAATGAGAACTGTGACTGTTCTGTGACTAGAGTCTTGCTTTGTCAATTTATATCTTAAAGCAATACAAGTCCTCCAGCACTTAGCATATTTTCATATTGCAAGGCAAACGGAAACCAGTGTTACTGGTTCTGGTAGGATAAAAAGTAAATTTTCATGTCTTGAATTCTTTGGTGTAATCTGTGTTTTTCATTCTCAAAGTTCAATGGATAAATACTGAGAGTTACAAATTGCTTTTCAGGTTTGATATCACAACCATTGCTTTTGTTCTTCATAATTTCAAAACTATTGAGTTGAACAAATAGCCTAATACTATTTCACATGAACATGGTGCATTTTTTAATATATTTTTGCAGTATTTTTGTTTCATAACTTTGTGGCCTGATATATATGTGGTAACAGTTTATTGCAAAAGATCCAATGCAACTTTATGTATTCTACAAATGAGATACAGCAATGAAAATGCCCATTGCTAACTTGCAACCTCAGCTTGTTTTGATTAGTTACTTTGAAAGGATTTGTTATTCTTTAAGACAGAAAAATATGGCTAACAAACTTGGAGAAAAATTCAGGTAACCACCGGAGTTATGTTTTTCAAATCTTGTTTTGTAGAATATGAGTTCCTTTTTCTGTTTGTAGTGGAGCTATTAGAACATACCTGTTTTCTCTCTCAAGCTGTGTAATTTCTACATTAACTACATTCTTATTTTTAATTACAGTTATGGATGTAACTGTATCTGGCAACTGCTGGGTGGCAAATTATGGTGCATGTTAAAGATCCAGTATCTTGTCATAGGAGGGCCTTATAATTAGCACCTTATGACAGCTCCTGAGACAGATTCTCAGCAAAGCCTCCTCCCTGGTCTTGTCCTAAGAAAAGAATTCAAACCTGTTATTGCTCTGAAGACTAGATATTTGTTTTCCCAAGTCCAAGACCAATAATAGTTAGGGAATTACTTTATAAGTAGATATATACATAAAAAGGAAGAATTTATCTGGCACAATATTTCTCAAGAGTTACAATGCATTTTGAATTTTGTCTTGCAGCACAATGATCCATCAACCAGCAGATACACATGAAGATTATTTCACATTCACCTACTTACAGAGGTTCCCATTCTGCAAAGAAACTGTGGACACAGAAACAGGTGGCCCTTCATTTAGCAGCCCTGAGAGGTAGAATCTGGGAGAACATTGCAGAGCTGACATTTGTAATAAAAGGAAATTATTGCTTGTATAAATATTAATCAGTAAGCTGCTTAGGATGTATTAGCCCCTTCTTAACATTTGAAAATGTGGTAAGACATTATGAAGAGGGGATTACAGAGCTGAATGTAGGTGAAGATGCTGTCAGCAGAGTGTGTGGGTGGGATATAAACATATGCACTGTGTATAAATATTTGTTATAGTAGTCCTGGATCCCTTGATTCTTTAAACACCAGAGATTTGGAGAAGGGAAGGAAGTTATGCCAACCAGTTGCACCTTGCAGATGGCTAAACAAAACCACAGGCTGGATGACAGAATCATGTGATGCCAGCACAACAGGAGCAGGGATTTCACAAGTGCCACAGAAGGTTGCCCAAATAAGTTCACACAGTTTGTCTTTCAAAGCAAAAAATTCCTAGTGAGCTAACCTGAGCAGTCACTGCCTGCCTTCTAACAGCCTTTGCTGTCCACGTACAAGCATCCGTGTGCAGTGGACCATCTAGAGGAACTACACTGCCTGAAAATAACCTTATTTCTCCTCTGGGGTGTTTTTCACCTCAAACAGTTCTTCTGATGAACAGTTAACCACCCATGGCGTCACTGTGAACAAGCTTCCTTGCTCTTTATGTAAGCCAGGTGACCTGGGGAAAGGCATTCACTGGCACATAACAGAGGGTGAGGGGAGCTGAGAGAGCAGGTATGGGAGGGAAGGGAGGTAGCCTAAGTGGAAATTGATGTACACTGTATGCTGCACAGTGTTTAGAGACCTTTCTGTTCAGACCAGCTATACTGGAGATTTGAGAGACTTAGTGAAAGTGATCCCTGTGTTGTGAATAAGTTGGACAACTGGATGGTGCCCATGGTGGCCAGCCACACTCCTTTAATTCTATAGCCTCCAGGATTCCAAAAAATGGGGAAGAAGTAAAGAAAAGACAATTTAAGGAAACTGCCTTTTCTCAAAAGGCCTCTCAGGACCCTTTTTATGGAGGTGGATATTTGGAGAGGCTATTCGAGAACGTAGCTAGAGAAGAGTGTCTGAAACCAGAGCTCAATACAGCTTCATCCACAGGCCAACCAGCTGTGTTACAGGAGTTGTCCTAAACTGCCTTCCTTAGTCTGGATATCTGTTTTAGTCACTGCATAGTGCACTTGGAGAAGGCTTTTTGTCTTATAGTGCTGCTTTAGCAGGAATAGAGAACTTTTCACTTATAGAGGAAGGATGTTATTTAAGGTCAGTGAGGAAGGCATCTAAGCTATGAATCTCTTATTGGTTTAAAGTATGCATTTGACCTTATCATGCTACTGTCAATTATTTTAGGCAGCTAACTGTGCATGGCCCTGGCTGTTGTGGTTCCCATTTCAAGGAATTCACAATCCTTCCCAAGTGCTGCAGTGGGAATCTAGGCACAGACATAACTACAGGCTGTAACTTTTATCCCGGGGGATCAAGTGTGTCAAGGGTGCTGTTGAAATGAAAAATATAGCAATAATAGCATAATTCTTTTTGCTAGTCTAATTACCATTTCATTTTTATCAAGATGGCACTAGATACAATATAATTGTCTAGTAAGCACATTATCTATACAGCAGAAAATAGGATCACGTTAAGCTCCCTGCTTAACCAGGAAACCTACAGAAGCTCACAAACAGCAAGAATATTACTGCAGACTTTCAGTATCACCAGCTGTTTATATGCCATTATAAATCAACAACTCACTATCTGTTGTTAATAGGATTTAAAAATAAATGTCAGGTCCAGATTTCAATTACTGAAAATCATTGTATTCATGTTTCAGATCTGCTGGTTCATTTGCATTTAGTAACAGAAATCAATAAACTGCTCTACTTGAATAACACCTTTAAAGTGGTCCTCCTATCTTCACTGATGGTTTTCACTGAGGAAAATAGTACAAAATTTGTACTAGAAGCACAAAGTATTGTTCTATAACCATAAAACAGGACAGCAGTGATTAAGTGAAAGGAGACATGCCACCTATGTGGTATGGCGGCCTGAACTTCAGTTGAGGAGCCAGTATAACTAGGAGAGAAGCTGCATGTAGTTGTGGTATGGTTTGTGGTGAGGAGGCAGCTGTGCAAATATGGGTATTGAATGACAGGATGGGGATTACTGTCATTCTCTTCTCCCACTAAATCATGTCCAGAGAAGGGGGCTCTAGCTCCATCTTCCCTTGAAGAAAATAGCAAAGAGGAGGAACAAGGGTAGAGGCAGATTATGGGAGCAAAAATTAAGTACATATATGTAGTCACATTTGTTATCTTCTACATGTACAATGCTGAGAAGTTGCTCAATGTCACCTGTCAATGATTAGTGTGCTCAAACCAAAGCAACTTCCTATCAATTTTAAAATAATTGTATGAAAAGGAATTTCTCATAGTACACTCAAACTCACACACCAGTCTTCCAGTGATAAATGAGGAATGTCTTTCCTTTGACTAGAGACTTTGGACTACACCATTTAAGGATGGTTTCAGTGAAACCTGGCTATCACCCCACAAAAATGTACGATGTGATGGTGAAGGAACAGTTATACATCCTTTTCTCGACAAAGTAAGAATTTGTCAAGACTCACCACTACTCTCAGTATTGTATAACAGTCTTGTAAGCAACTCAGCAGAACAAAATAATGGGAGATTTGGGAACGCGTAAGATGACAACTGAGAGTTCCCCATACACCCTCCAGCCTTTAATATTTGTAATTAAAATGTAACTAGAGTTTAATTCTTCAGCAAGAGAAAGTTTGCATAAGTGCCAGTAGTATCACAGTTTGCATCATTAGAGAAACTTCTAATGGCCTCCAAAAGAAGAGACTAAAGCCTCATTTAAAACACTATGGTGGCCAAAGTTGTCTGAACTGTAACCCATTCCAAGATTTCCCTGTTATAACTTAATCACTCTGAAACTAGGTCATGGAGCTCATCCAAGAATTTGACTTTGTATGTAGAATGAGTTCATTTTGGAGTCATTTTTATAGGTCAGTGCTGACTGCTACGGAACTATTTGGTTTTGTTTCTCAAGAAAAAATTGCATACAAGTTCTCATAGTTCATTCACTGTTTTTCTACTTCCAAGTCAACAAATTAAGTCAAATTCATACTGCAGGGCTTATTGTCTAGTGTTAAATGAATAGACCACAGTGATACACATTTTATAATATAGATTTTACTTTGATAAGCCTATATGTTCAGAATTTTTATTATAGAAATAGATTCAGAGTTTTGCCTAGATTCTTGAAGACTGGTGCTGTTTCACAAACAAGCACTGTCAGTTTATTCACTATCCTCATGCTTTGCTATATTTTTGTTTCACTGCAGCATCTGATCTTCATTTAAATATGTGCTATATTTTGATATCAACCTTTCCCATGCAAATTTTTCCTCTTGACCTGATACTCATACCTGATAAATCCTATTCTTGTATGACCAAAAAGGAAGCTGAAAAATGAGAATAGAATCAGAATATGCACACATAACTGGTTTGAACTCCATTTTCGGTGTAATTTTACAGCTTCTTTCCTCTGAGAAAGTCTAGTATTTTAAACTATGATTGCATTCTAATTTATAATTTAAACCCAGATTACTTTTCTTTTGTTATGGAGAAGAAAATAAATGGTTAGTTGGAAATATTTCATTATGAAATTTCAAATGTTCCCTTTGAATAAGTGGTTTTGGTAATGTTAAAATATATGAATAAAATTAATATTAATACAAACCTAAAAACAAATTAGTTTAAATGAAATATTTTATCTTATTGGAAGCAAATTAGTTATTGAAGTTAAATATAAGAGTTGAAGCACTTTTTTTTGTACTTTTCTCATTGTAAATTGCTGAAACTGTCATGTTCCTGTGACTTATTATTACCATGATGTTGAGTTTCCTGAAAGAAGAAACTGTTCTATGTTCTCTTTTCTGTTACTTATTTGGAACTAATATAAAACTTCACTTGTGTTTATTCATCCTTTGTCCACAGTTTAAATCACAAAGATTTGAATGATTCTCCCTCATGATGTTCACTTGTGCTGACAGACAAGGCCTGTGACAAACTGAGAGCTACATATAGCAAATCACTTTAGACCAACTGTCCTTTCCTCACTCTAATGATAGCCATTGGCATCTAAGGACCACCATTACATTTACAACAGAAATATATGAATGTATTCCTAGAACATACGGGTTGCTGCTTATTGCTTCTTGGTCCATTTTTGCAATAGTTACTTATCTATTTTCTCAGCTGGATTTGCACAAACCCCACATATCTCTGTGCTCTGGGTCATTTCTCATTTTATCCTTATGTATAAGATTTCTTACTCTGAAATAAGTAATTATGCAGTTTATGCTGGGTGTTTCTTCAGACCAGGAGTACTGGCATCTTTCCTAGTTCCATTCTATTGCAAGACCAAGGACTCTTCACTTCCTTGACACTTCCATATTTCATCCCTTTGCCTCTTGTCCACCCACAATTTCTCTGTTGCTTCCTCCTCTGTTTCCATGTATGTATCCTCCCCACCTTCCTCTCCTTCTTCTGCCACTTCTCTGATCATAGGTTTAACCAATTCAATTATTAAATTCAGAANCTAGTTCAGCCTTAGCCTCTCTGATCTTCTCCCTACACAATCTGACTTCCCTCCTGTAGTCCACCCAAGAGGCCTGCCCCCTCTTCCATAGCCTATAAACATTTCTCTTCTCCCTGATGTCCCTAGAGATCTCTCTACTCAACCAAGCCGGTTTTCTCCCCCGCCGGCTCTTTTTCCGGAGCACGGGGATGGCTTTCTCCTGAGCTGCTAAGATCAAACTTTTGAAGAGCTCCCAGCCCTCATGGGCTCCCTTGCCCTTGAGTACTGCCTCATATATTGAAGTTAAATATAAGAGTTGAAGCACTTTTTTTTGTACTTTTCTCATTGTAAATTGCTGAAACTGTCATGTTCCTGTGACTTATTATTACCATGATGTTGAGTTTCCTGAAAGAAGAAACTGTTCTATGTTCTCTTTTCTGTTACTTAGTTGGAACTAATATAAAACTTCACTTGTGTTTATTCATCCTTTGTCCACAGTTTAAATCACAAAGATTTGAATGATTCTCCCTCATGATGTTCACTTGTGCTGACAGACAAGGCCTGTGACAAACTGAGAGCTACATATAGCAAATCACTTTAGACCAACTGTCCTTTCCTCACTCTAATGATAGCCATTGGCATCTAAGGACCACCATTACATTTACAACAGAAATATATGAATGTATTCCTAGAACATACGGGTTGCTGCTTATTGCTTCTTGGTCCATTTTTGCAATAGTTACTTATCTATTTTCTCAGCTGGATTTGCACAAACCCCACATATCTCTGTGCTCTGGGTCATTTCTCATTTTATCCTTATGTATAAGATTTCTTACTCTGAAATAAGTAATTATGCAGTTTATGCTGGGTGTTTCTTCAGACCAGGAGTACTGGCATCTTTCCTAGTTCCATTCTATTGCAAGACCAAGGACTCTTCACTTCCTTGACACTTCCATATTTCATCCCTTTGCCTCTTGTCCACCCACAATTTCTCTGTTGCTTCCTCCTCTGTTTCCATGTATGTATCCTCCCCACCTT
This sequence comes from Piaya cayana, assembly GCA_013389865.1. Taxonomy (NCBI): domain Eukaryota; kingdom Metazoa; phylum Chordata; class Aves; order Cuculiformes; family Coccyzidae; genus Piaya; species Piaya cayana. Next base: position 23,552 of record WAAB01019517.1, on the reverse strand, counting down.
CCTCTCCTTCTTCTGCCACTTCTCTGATCATAGGTTTAACCAATTCAATTATTAAATTCAGAAAGACAGTTAATAGTTTGCTGGGTTAGAAAGCTGAATTGGCTTAGCAAGGAGCAGCTCAGCAAGTAGAAGGGAAGTCTTTCCCTTCTTGGCAGGAGCCAGCTGGTGGATTGGCTCTGTCTGTAGCATAGTTTCACCTTAAGATGGGGGTCAGTGCAGCGAGGCTGTGCGCATGCAGAGGCATCTTTGTGATCACCTCATTTTGTGACTTGTGGGCAGCCCTTGCTTGCCTTCCCTTGGGTGTGTGAAAGAGAGGCACAGCATGGTGCCAGCCAAAGCTGGTTAGTGGGTCAGTCAGCTGCCTCTGGCATGGGAAGAGACTGACCTTCACCATGTCTGCCCTTTGCCATTCTCCCCAAAAAACATGCTATGGCAACCAGACTGCTGCTGTATCTGCTTTCAGTCCTTTCAGAACTCTCTTGCAGTTTCTGTCTCAGCTGTGACAATAGTGATAAAAGGCTGGGGATTTTTTGGACTGTCTTCCTACGCCCAAATCTGCTCATATAGTTGGTACCAGATCTCACATATGGATGCCCACCTTGGTACTTCTGATGTCTGTATGCATGCCTTCTGAGAAATGCTGCAATGGACTACAATGTTTACATTTTTAACCTTAAGTTGTTTACAAAACAGTAATTGTCACCTTCTCATACCTTAAATTCTTGTCTATTTACTGGGAAGGCAAAAAAATCCCTTTCTCCCCTTCCCTAATTTACTGATCTAGGCCATTGTGTCACACCACCACCCCATAGTCACCACTCCCCCTCCTTCTCTCCCAGCTGCTGAATGTTGGCTTGCTGTAGGCAATTTGTCTGAGGAACAATGTGTCAGTTAGGTTGTGAAATAGCCAGGCTCTGATCTTCATTCCCAGCTGGCATGCTCAGAGAAACTCTTAGCTTCAACTTTACCCACAGTGATAGGATCTGGCCCTGACTTGTCATGCAGGATGAATTATATTAATCCAAAAACGGGAATATAGAAATAGGGGTACATGCATACAGTGATTGTCCTTTCCCTAAATAATTATTGATTTTGCTCAACCCAAGGAACAAAGTTTGTTTGCTTCAGTCCACTTCAAAAGCCAAGAGTAAAGTTTAATCTCGCTGAAGTGAAGTTTGAGTAAGAAATTTACCTGTTTATCTCCACTCCTCTTCCAGGGTGTGCTGTCACTGTCTGCCAGCCTGCTGCCCACTGACCTCCCCACTTAGCCCTCCTCAGTGTGCACACACACCTAGGCAAAGCACAGTCCCAAAGCCTTTACATCTAGCTGAACCGTGCCCTTTTCACCAAAATTATGTTCAGAGTAAGACTGCAGCCCTGATAGCTAGCAGTTTGACACCTTCTTTGCCACCTCTAAAAGGGAATAATATGTATCTCTGCACAAGAGATGAGGATAATGCCAGTTATTCCCAGGAAATGTAGCAAGGTCACAGGAAGCTCACAGGGCCTGCAACACATGCCAGGCAGACAATTCACTCTCCTTTAGCACTCTCTTTACTTTTTTTTCTTCGCACAAGCTTTTTTTCCTACTGTAGCAAAAGTGTTCATCATTTCTGGGTACTCCGTGGAAAGGAGGAGAGAATTCTAGACTACCTCAGAAGAAACACCACTGCTTTCCGCCCACCTCCCCAACCCCAGGCACACAGTAGAACAGGAAAGATTAACTGGGAAACTAGGAGGAAGAAACAGCACAGGTAGCTAGGATAAGTAATCTTATCTTTAGATGACCTCTTTTAATCTCATTTGTTGCCAAGATCAACATAAGCACAAGTTCTGCATATTCAGAAAACAAGAACACAATGCACTTGGTAGCTTTATCCTGCATTAAATTTGCCGAGCAGAACTAAAAGCATAGCATGATTTCACAGAGGCATTTTAAAGCTGAGTTAGATAATCATGCCTTAAGCACAGGAACTTTCAGTGTATCATCACAGGGGAAGCTGATTTTCTGGCACAATATAAAGCACATATTTTGATATCTCTCTACTCAGACATTTCCGTGTGGCTTTGCCTACCTCCATTGTACCATGAAAAATAATACACATATCTACAGCAAAAATAACAGCATAAGAACTGGAATACAATTTTAGGTCTTTCACTGCAGTATAGGTTTATAAACTGAGGTGTTACTCTATCACAAACCATTAGCATAAATGGTTTAACTACATAGACACATATATGCTTATAGACACACTTTATAACCTCGGTGTCTGCTTACCTTTTTCAGCCTTTTTATGAGTACCAAGAGAATGCTATTCTGTTTGGGGCTGCAGAAATCCTGGCCCCTAAAAGCAGGGTACAGTCTGTAGAAATAACATTTAGTCATGATTATCTGCTGCAACAGTGAACAAAATTTGTCTCAGTCTATGCCCATTGACTGTTACGGGCCAAAATCTTTGCTACAGACAAGCATATAGGAGATGATACTGCAGCATACAGCACGTTTCCATATCCAGAGTTCTACAGGCATCCATTTATTGACTGAATTTCACATCTAATAATTACTAAGATTGAGTTATGTTTAGTAATGTAATTACAACTATAACAGGGAACAACTGAAGTAAAGGTTCGTCTTTGTGTCTGCCATCCAGACATGATAAGAGGTTATTTCCTAAATAGATACTTGACAGCTGGATGCTATAAAGTCAGAGAGCTAAGGTACCCTGGTATGTGTAGCAGCAAGGAAACTGGCTTAGGGGCATGTCTAGCCAGACAATGCTAGACAAGGGACAGGATGAGGTCAGAGAGAAATACAAAAAGATAAGTCTTGGGAGCACTGTTTTATAGACACTTGGCTCTTCCCTCTAGGATTAGGAAACCTGTTGCAACGAAGCAGAGTGACTCCTCATGACTACAGCTGCAGCATTGAGTGCACTCTTAGCAAGTTTGCAGACAACACTAAGCTGGGTGGAAGCATCAATCTGCTAGAGGGTAGGGAGGCTCTGCAAAGAGATCTAAACAGGCTGGACCACTGGGCAGAGACCAATGGCATGAAGTTTAACAGGCCAAATGCCGGGTCCTGCACTTGGGGCACAATAACCCTGTGCAGTGTTACAGACTAGTAGAAGTCTTAGGAGGAAGTTTTTTACGGAAAGGGTCATTAGGCATTGGAGTATGCTGCCCAGGGAGGTAGTTGATTCACCTTCCCTGGGGGTGTTTAAGGCCTGAGTGGATGAGGTCCTGAGGGATATGGTTTAGTGTTTGTTGGGAATGGTTGGACTCGATGATCCAATGGGTCTCTTCCAACCTGGTGATTCTGTGATTCTGTGAAGTCTGGCTAGAAAGCTGCCTGGAGGAGAAAGACCAGGGGTTGCTGATTGACAGTCAACTGAACATGAGCCNTGCTCTCTACAACTACCTGAGGGGAGGTTGTAGAGAGGAGGGTGCTGACCTCTTCACCCGGGTGACAGGGGACAGGAGAAGAGGGAATGGCCTCAAGCTCTGCCAGGGGAGGTTTAGGCTGGACATTAGGAAAAAAATTTTCACAGAAAGGGTCACTGGGCACTGGCAGAGGCTGCCCAGGGAGGTGGTTGAGTCACCTTCCCTGGAGGTGTTTAAGGCACAGGTGGACAAGGTGCTGAGGGGCATGGTTTAGTGTTTGATAGGAATGGTTGGACTCGATGATCCGGAAGAGTCTCTTCCAACCTGGTTATTCTATGATTCTATCTGCTCAGGGCTCATCGGCTGCTCTTTTAAGTGGCTCATTTCAAGAACTTCTAGAAGAGAAGGTGACTCCAGCTGGATTTACATTACCAGGACTACCATCTTGCTGGGATTAGACCAGCTAACACTTCTGTGTCTGCCTGTCCCTGAATGTCCCTTATCCATGCTCTTTTCTTTTGCCTTTTAGCCTTTGTAGGTAGCAGCCTCCTTGCTCTGTTGCAAGGCAGCAGTTAAGCCTTCCTCCAGCACATTCTGCAACTCTGTCCCCATTAATCTGGCCAAAAGGCCACTGGAAGCATTGATAAACATGGGCCTTTCTCCTGTTGTCAGGCACAAGCAATGTCTTCTCTTCATAGAACAAGTCTATTAGCAATGCGTAAGCTGTGAAAGCCAGATCTTTCCAAGGACTATCTGCCCCATGGAAAATTAAAAGTCCAGAAAAAAACTTTTCATGGATGCCCTCTAAAAGAGGCATTAAGAGGTTTATTCAGTCTACAGCTAAAAATATTTTCATGTAGTTCATCACTGATAGGTGATCTGAGATTAGTTATAATTCTTTCAAGGATCATGTAAAGACTCTTTATGGATGAGTTTCTAAGCTTGTTGGGTAGGGGTATAGCTATTTTGAAGGGGTCTTAGGTGAGTCTAAAGTTACCAGTCACTCTGAAAAGCATTATGTCATTTAATCTACACTCAAATCCAATTATCAGCAGAAAGAGTATGTGGAAATTCTTTTTCACGGAATCACTAGGTTGGAAAAGACCTACAGGATTATTAAGTCCAACTATTCCTATCAATCACTAAGCCATGCCCCTGTGCACCTCATCCACGCATCTTTTAAATATCTCCAGGAATGGTGACTCAACCACCTACCTGCGCAGCCTGCTCCAGTGCCTAATGACCCTTTCTGTGATTTTTTTTTGCTTCTGATAGCTAGTCTGAATCTCCCCTGGCAGAGTTTGAGNGTCTCACCAGTGCCGAGTACAGAGGGAGAATAACCTCCCTGGACCTGCTGGTCACACCATTTCTGAAACAAGCCAAGATGCCATTGGCCTTCTTGGCCACCTGGGCACACTGCTGGCTCATGTTCAGTCGGCTGTCAACCAACATCGCCAGGTCCTTCTCCTCCAGGCAGCTTTCTAGTCAGACTTCTCCTAGTCTGTATCACTGCACAGGGTTGTTGTGCCCTAAGTGCAGGACTTGACTTTTGGCCATGTTAAACCTCATGCCATTGGTCTCTGCCCAGCGGTCCAGCCTGTTCAGATCCCTTTGCAGAGCCTCCCTACGCTCTAGAAGATTGACGCTTCCACGCAAATTAGTGTCATCCACAAGCTTACTTAAGGTGCATTCGATCCCCTCATCCAGGTCATTGACAAAGACATTGAACAGGGCTGGACCCAGCACTGAGCTCTGGGGAACACCACCTGTGACCGGCCTCCAGCTGGCATTAACTCCATTTACCACTACTCTTCAAGCCAGGCCATCCAACCAGTTTTTCACACAAGAGAGTGTGCGCCTGTCCAAGCCAGAGGCAGGCAGTTTCCTAAGTAGAATACTGTGAGAAACTGTCAAAGGCTTTACTGGAGTCCAAGAAGACTACAACCACATCCCATAGTTTTTCTCCATACTTTGATGGGAAGATCCTGCTAGAAGCTCTTGGTTGTCCAATTGTTAACCACTGACTGACATACAAAAGTTTCAGTGTCAGATGGAGGCCTATTGTTCACAACTTGTCCAGCACATATCCCAAACTGCTCACAAGAACTTTATTCATCCTGATTTTTAGACAATTCAGTCACCTCTCAGCCCAAGACCACAAAATGCAACCAATACTAATTAAACGCATTCCCACAACTCCTAATCTTGTGAGTTGTCTGTGATGTCCCCTACTGAGGGGATACATCCATTCTCTTCTTTGTTATCTATTGCTAGCTTTAGTGGATTCAGAACTTCAGTCAGTCTTCTGGTTAAAATCAACTCCATCATTCCTTTTTCCTTCCTGAGAAATCAAACCAGACCAAAGCTGTCCTCAGAATTTACCAAATCATCTAACTGAAGACATATCATACTGCTTCCTAGCTCTGAAGAAAGTGTGCATACTTCCAATTCAGCTGCTTAAGAAACATCCAGAGAAAATGTGGAAAAAAGAAAGTTGTCCCTACATCTTATCATGATCTTCCAATTACAGCTAAGAGACTCATTCCTCACATCACCTTTAATAAGAGCAAGAGAGAACTGAATAACACTTTAACAATTTTCTAAATAAACCCTAGGAAATTTGTTCAGCAATGCCATTGTGGTCAACATATGCTAGGAGTTAAATACTAGATTATAAAACCTTTTTATTTTCCCAGAATGTGAGATTGTTTCCACTTCTGCCAAGATATGTTCTCTTTCATGTACTGTGGCCCATCAGTAGTGCAAAGATTCTAGGTCAAAGAAATAGTGCCCTGCAGTACCAATAGAGAATAGTTCTGTTGATGTATTGTTCCTAATACATATACATTTCTGGGTTTCTTGTAAAGAAAATTCTTATTCTGTATGGCTCATTCACTGATAGTCTGCCAACTGAAATCCAAAACCCCTAATAGAAAATCATTATCTGTTTAGTGTGTGCTGTCAACATTCTCATATCTTTTTATTTTCTCCTCCCAGTAAAAACTCTTAATTTACAGAAGAGTGCAGCTTATCTCCTCTCACTGTGGTCTGTTTTGTGAGGTGAACAATCAGCAGCCAAAATAACACAGCTGAAGTTGGCACAAAAGCAAATAAGAAAGAATGAAGAGGCTGGGGAGAAGAAAGAGGTAGGGAAGTAACCGATCAAGAGAAAACACGGTAGAATGGCAGTCTGAAACTGTTCCTTAATATGATAAGCCTTTTAGGTGATCAGGGATAAGTGCTGTCACTGATTCACAACAGGAATTGTTACATTTAATGCACACAAAATAGCTGCTTTAATTGAGTTTAAGACACAGTCTTAATTCTATTTAAAGATTTCATATTTCATTTAAAAACGTTCCTGATTCCAAGTAAGCTAGATTAGTTTGTAGTTTCCTAGAAGGACAAAATAAGGTAAATCCTCAGAGCAACATCTCAAAGCATGACAATGCAACCAAGCTTGTCAAAAGTTCATTTCACATTTAGAAGAGTACACTATGGAGAAAAACTGTATAAGCTGACCCTTAACTCTTTAAAAAAAAATATTAGAGAAGAGATTATAAAGCAGAGGAGAACATGGAATTGCAGTAATGTCATTTTCATAAGTTCTTTGAGACACATTATCTCAAGCATACTTGGATCTGCAGGTACAATCTACATAGTGAAAAAAATCCTTGCTGCAGCTCATAAGATCCAGTTAAAATCTCAGAATGTTGTTTTTCAGTCCATTTTCTGGATTTCAGTTGTTTGGTTTCTCAATGTAACAGCAGATTCAAAGAACCACTGAGTGTTACCTCTGTATTCATGATTATTAGTGCAATATCCTGTGTAGAAAACATCATCTCTATTTTTCTCACTCTAACTCTTCTGTTTCCCTTTGTAGAGAAGGAACAAAAAAGCAGATCTAAGACCCAACTGCTCATCCACTTCTTGCAAACCACAAGGAATTGTGAACACAAACAGACTTTTTTTGGTGGAGGCTTTGCATTTAAAACTAAGATTTGTTATGATCTAATGGGCAATGTATGACTAGACATTTACAGTAGGAAAAACATAGTGCTCAGTTATTTAGCTGATAAAAATTGTAATAGAGCAAAAAAAGAAAAGAATGATGTTACAGTATTTACTAGTAAATATGTGAGAAGTAGTCCAGCAATTTTTTATTTGCTTAATCCTTCAGTTTTTCCAGTGTAACACCACCAGCAGTAATTTATAATAGAATGCAGGTCTTGTGCAGATTAATGTAGACCTATTCTCAACACAGAGTTTACAGTCTCAGCAGCTGGAATGCACATACACAGGCAATGGGGGTTCTAGTTTCTCAATTCCAAAGCCAGACCTGTGAGCTAGATTTTCCTTTCCTATTATTATTTTCCAGTTTCATTTGCATTAACAGTATGGAACATAATGTGGATATAAATCAATTGAGAGAAAAGCAAGATGCAAGAGAACTGGAAATGGACTTTATTGTGCAAGAAGGAACACTCCCTTTCTGATCAGATTTTCAAAATCTGGCAGAATGAATTTCTTGCTAAATTCTGATGGCTTCATTCAACACGTGCCTGGCTTTTGCAAATGCAGGAGTATAATTAAAGGTTAGTTTAAACAAGAGTTACAAAGGTTAGGTCATGCAGTACCTGAAACTGGGGAGGAAAACAGATACCCTATTATAGCTGACATGCCATTCTTCTGTTTATTTGCTTTCTCCTTTCATATATTATTTACTTAGGTTAGGAGGTGACCTTTTTTTTTAACCAAAATCCATTTAAATCCATATTTAAATCCAAGAGTGATTCTTCTTTGTGATGGAGGAGAGATGAATAGCAATGCAGTTCATGCCCAATGTGTCTCTAGTGTTGAGGGATAGTAGCCCTCAACTGGAAACCACCCACTTAAAAGCGAAAAAAGCATCTGAAGTTCACCAGTCACTGCAGTTTAAGTCTGTGAATGTAAATTGCATAGTCTGAAATTGCAGCATAGGAAAACATGCAGGTTTTGTTAAATTGCCTGGAGTTATTCTGCTGTTAAGTGTGTTCTCTAGCAGTGGAAATATTGCCAGATGGAACATGAGTTGTGAATAGTTCCTTATTGTTTTTACAACGAAAAAAAGGGTGTTCATTTTGAAGCACAGCAATTCTGATCTTGGTAATGACTATTGCAGTGCAAACCAGAATTAATGGAATCACTGAAGACTGAGGATGTGCTATTTAATTTCTGAAATATAACCCTGGCCACAAGTTCATGCTGTAAATCTATGAAGCACTGCTACCAATGCAAAGTAGGTAAGAGCAATGGGAGCATACAGTGTTTACTTCAATGCAGAGTCACACATTTTAGTTTAATTTACTACAGAAATGCAAAAGGAACTTAGCTATCATTAATGAGGAGGTAGTGAGGAGTGCTCACACAATGAGTGTTCCTTGCTACTGCAAGACACTGGCTGGGGGAGCAAGGGCACGCATCCAAAATACGGCAACTGCCCAACACTTGAAAATGGTGGCTTTTTCTTCAGCTGAAGGTCACATTAGGAATAATTAAACAATGATTCCAGTCAAAGGTAGTGCTCCATTTGAAAACTGTATTTGACAAGAACAATGCAGGGTATTTGTTCAACATAGCCTGCAGTGAATATATAGTGGTACTTTGGAGAACGTCAACAGGCTATCTACCGTTTCAGCGCAATACACAATGTAAATACCCAAGTAGTTTAGGAAACATTAATATTTTTGAATATATGGCCCTCTATCATGAACAAGAAGTTGAAGCTCAATAATGTATTTGGGCCTATGTGTGAAAGGCAGAGCAGACCCACTCAAAGAGCATTTCCTGCCCAAATGTACCATCACAGCTGAAGCCTTTATGTCCTTTGCTACAACAGAAAGCCTTACCTTCAGCAAAAAATCTGGAATATTACCCTCAGCTTGAGCTTCTGAGCAAAAAAAATCAAGATGTACTTTGGGAGACTATAGCTGAACAAGAGAAGAGTAAGGACTTGAATAATTTCAGTGTTGTTAAAGTTTAGAGAGAGTCCTTATGCTTTCTCCTTTTACTTGTGACTGTTTAAAAAAACAAACATAAAAATTACTGTGAAGTATAAGATGTTTGGCAGATCAGTGCCAGTTGCACCTCACTACCTGAAGCAATGTGAACTTCACAGTTGCAATATCAAAAATTAAGGCAACTCTGGCTTGGCGTTTAGAGACTTGTAGAACAAATTTCTCCATAGCACGCTAGCTTGAATAGCTGGGATTGAGAAGCTCACTTCTTATTCTGTTTCTCTGAGAGATTCTTAAAAGCACAAGACTCTTGGAGTTGCTTTTGCAACCAGAGTAAACCTCTTTCCAAATCACCTCCACAATGAAAATACTCTTTCTGTCACAGACTTTCAGAATACCCATCATTGATTTAGTAGTTACTGACTTGGAGTTAAATTGTCCAGGAGGTTTTTAACTGTACTAACAGCAATTGAAAGCCTTTCATGTTTATCTGCACATAGCTCCTTTAAGGACTGATATCTGTTGATTTCTCATATGCATCCAAAGAATCTCCTTTACTACCCATCTCAAAGTAGCAGCTAAGTGATCCAGTGACAGCTGAATTTCTACCTGCTATTTAATACTTTGCTGAGCATAGCATCTTCAGTTATGTGCAGAATAACTTCAGTTATTACCTAAGCAGTATTTATTATGACTGTTCAGTAAAATTCAAGATAATGAGTTTGAGGAACTCTCTACCATGATTTTTAAGAACAAATAGGAAAATGGAAAAAATAACACGAATTTAATAAAGTGTTACCTATAGGACCCTTCATTCTCACCCAGTCTATAATTTGATGACTACATGACAGTGCAAGAAGATGGATGGTAGGGATTTGAAGCTTTCTCACAAATGTGGTTTTCATCTTTCTTTGCTCAGGCCCTTTTCCAGAGTTTTGCAGTGCAAACACAAGGAAGATTCATTGTGTGAGAAAGTAAGACTTATTTCTGAGGCTTGATGTCATCAGTTCAGATGGCATCTGAACAGAGGGATACTTAAACACTTTGCCTTCTGTTCCTGGAATGGCTTCCAACACAAGCCACACAAGCTACTGGACATAACCAAAATAACTTGCATTTAGAAACTCCCAAACCTGTCAATGTAGAACTTATTGGCCAACAGCTTCTTTTTAACAGCCTTCTTCCCTAGCAATTGTCTCCTCTGTATCAAGGTTTGAGATAAATTTCATTTCCCCTATATCATTGCCACAGAAGATTTTAATTATGTGCACATTACAGCTGCTTCTCAACTAAAAGCAAGTCTTTGCCCAGCTTTCCCAAGTCTTAATTTATCCTGTTACTCTGATGCCCCCTTTCTGTCTGGCACGTGCTATACAAAATATGTGGGCATTAGGTGTTCCCTGAGGGGATTTGTACTGTTCATCTCAGTATGTGGTCACACATACACATCCTGGTGACTGTGTTACCAGGTTTGTAATGGAAGACAAATAAAAAGAATAAGTTTTAGTAGTCTTTTAAAGTCATTGTCTCTTCACTTTAAATTATGAAGTACTGGGAGTTGGAAGTCAGAACACAGCCCTAGACATGTGGTAAACAGCCTCACAGTTAGCTCAGAAGAGGCAGCCATAAGGGCAGAGGATTATTAAATCCATCATAAAGACTCCAAGACACTAAGACAAAGACATTTGTTACACTTTATAACTATGGAAAGAGAAGATTTGAGAACCTCAGTGGAGATGTCAAGTAAATTATTACAAAACTGGTATTAGAAACTAAGATTTCTATTTCCTATCCACATGCTTAAACTTCAGAACAGTACTCTTTCTCATTGAGTACATCTGATTTTACTTGCTTCTTAGAGACTAAGCCTACACTCCTGATTCATATGATCAGTCCTATAGAAACTAGTGAGAAGAGTAATGATCAAGCATCTAAACTGCGATCTTATGGCTTTTCTGGCTTTTTTTTTTAACCCAGCACCTATGCTTTCTTGGCATTCAACACCTAAGCTATGATAATAAAAGTAATTGGGAATAATAGCAGGTTACTATATTGCAAAGGCTCTGAATTATGTTTAGCAAGCAGGTAGGCTTGCTATTGAAGGTATAATGTATGGTGTAAGAAAAACATACAGAGCTCTTTGACAGCCTAATTAATGAGTCTGGTTAAGATACGTCATATTACACCTGAACATATGACATACTCTTGAAAGATTGTGACCTCTATCCTGATTACAGGTCCACCCACAGGAGATGACTGCAGCCATTTGCAGAAGACACTTTGCATCTGAACAGGTGCTTTAACAATGCTGCTGCTGATACATCCAGAATCATCGTGGTATTGCTACATGCCAGCAGGTACTGCCCCATTGTCCTCATGAGTGTTTGTCTGTGGAATTGTATTGCTAACTCTAAGTATTAAGATCAGGCTGGAGTTAGAGGTGTTTTGGAAAAAAAAAAAAAAAAGACCTCTTAATTTTGCAATAGCCAATACATGAATTTGGCAGCTGAGAGATTAACTAACTGCTTCATTTCCAAATACAGCAAGTGCCACTAAAAAAGCCTGCTCTTCCATTTGTATATCACTTCAGTACTTGCCACGCAGAGTGGCCTTGAAGCCTGGCATATAGTAATTCTCAGTAGTAACGGGGTTTGTTAATCTCCATTACACAGACCTGAGTACAACCAGGCCACTGTGAATTAATTCTTCTATTCTTACAGAACCAACTGTGGTGTCTTACCCCAGGAGTCAGTCAGTTCTGTGTAGTCAGTCTTTGGTACCTGAGGGTTATTCTCCCTGCAATTTACACAAACTGTGCAAGCAAATGCTGTAGGCATTGCTCACATCTCTTCCTGCTCCCTACTGAACAGACTTTTTGTGGTAAGAATAGAGGAAGAGCCTGGCTTCTCCCTTCCTGTGCCTCATAAGGCTTCAGGGAATGCACTTTGAATGAGGAAAAAGAGGCAGGATCAGAAGGAAGACGTGTCCTGAAGAATACTACAGTGGCTGCTGCCACTCACAGAAGAAGCCTCAGCAAAACATGGGAAAAGTCCAGGCTGTGATTTCTCAAGTGCTAACAGCTATTCTGTCTGCACTGCATTTACATAATAAGAAATATTATTCAAATACTTGTATGATAAAATATCCGCCTCCCTTTCAGCAGTATATGCTTGCTACTGTAGCAGTGTCTGAAATACCTGAGAGGGGGATTTACTTTATACTGTTTTCACCAAGCAGCAAGATCATTGCACACTTCTGCAGCTTGTACTCTCTATGCCATGAGCTGTAGGAATGATGTTTTGATGCTTTCAGTAACTATCCTCCTCAAGGCATCTGTCACTGCATTTCCTTCCACTTTTTCAAGTTATTTCCAGCCACTACACTCTTCCACTGCTGAGTATTCTGCTAGAATACAACAGCCACTTTTCCTCAAAGCAGCTGCAGCAGCAGCAGTTAGTAGGTGTCCAGGATATTTACACCATACAGCCCGTCATCTTGGACTGCCTACAATTCCTGGAGAGGAAACAGTCCCTTAAAATTCCTCTTGCTCCACCACATATCCAGGAATCAAATGAGTAACTAGGTAACACCTCGGGAGACAAATTTTGGACTCAGAAGACAAAAATCTCAAAGCTTCTAAAAGTACTCTAGCTGTATGATAAATCATATATAGGACGACTTACTTTTTCTTGAGAATGTGTGAGACACATTCAGCTGAGGATAGTGTTCAATGACAGTACTGTTGTACCTCAAATTCACAGGTAACATGTACCAGGCACTACCTGTTCCAAAGATGCTGACCAAAGAGAATGAAGGAGGATTTTGCATTGATTGTTGTCTGTAAGAATGATGTTCTTATAAACAGGCTATCTGTATGTTAGGTAGTTTGTTGCTATTTAGTATCCCACATAGAATGAAGGCAGTCCTTACCAGAGAAGTTAAAAATAAGCAAGCATATTTGTCATTAATGACATTACTTCTACCAGTTGCTACTCAAAGTTTGCACATTTTAATGCCTTTTTTTTTTTCCTGACACATCAATGCAACAAAGTATTAATGCACAGGGTCATTTTAAATATGTGAATAGCTATATTCACACTGATAGGGCTCATGTAATTCAAGTAATGTATTCTTCAATGTCTGTACCTTAATTCCTAGTCAACATTTAAACTATTTTAGTATGGATCACACTTATATATAAATCTGTCCTTACCTTCTTTTAGGCCCCTGGTGTAGTCTTCCATTTCCCACCACTTCAATTTCTGTGTCATGTTTCTGAGACCTTTAATGCTCCTGACTGCAGCAAGCTCAGTGCCAAGACAACCACCCACTCTTGCAAGCAACCTGGTACATTGATTTTGGCATCCAGCTCCCTCCACCTCTATCTGGTAAGCTCTTCCATTCTCCCTAGACTACCTTTATGATGCTATCCTGTGATAGTCCTGTCTCTTCCCTGACATTCTAGCTTGCTCACCTCAGTAGCAGAGGTACATTTCTCTTTTTTTTTAATGCTTTCCCTTTGGTGTCTCCGATCTCTTCCTACTGGGCTTTTCTTTTCCAGAAATTCATTAGTAAATGAGTCTGAAAGTTAAAGTTGCCTCACAGCTGTATCCATTCAGTTTTCTGTGTTGATGTGAGGCAATCTTTGTAATCCATGGGTAGCAGAGACTTTGTTCTGTACCTTTCTAAAACCATACGAGATTGTCTAGAATAGCATATGTGCTACCTTCTGAGAACCATGATCAATACCTGTTGATGATGAAAGAAACTCTAGATACTCCTCAGAAGCTCAGCTGAGAAGCTCCTTTCTTTGCTATGACCTTTCATTGCTATCTATATCCACATTGTAAAAATGTTTGCATAGCCATAGTATCTACTTTCCTTTAACACTTTTTTTTTTTCCAAATTTCAAGCCTAGAAGCCAGATTTATAAAGCTACAATTACTAGGAGATGCTGGTCAGGTATCTGGGTAGTTTTACAGAAGTGCCTGAAGTACATTGCAAAGTACAGTGCAGAGTCCCAGGTCCAACACAATCCCAAGGCTTTAAATCCACACATAGTTGCTCAGTTGCACGAAAACAATAACTTGCCATCTGGAAACAGTGAAGACTCCCTACATCACTACACAAACCTGGTTACACCACATTCAGGAACTTATATGATCTCATGTGGTTTAAGGCCCATGACTTGAAGCTTATCCATCCTTCTATGCTTATATTTAGATAAAATATATATATACACTTTTATAAGTATAATATAAGAAAAAATTTCTCACTGATGCCCATCAGGAACAACTGCATCAATGCCATTGCTACAGCACCTTGCTTTAAGATAGATAAATTCAGAGTCATTTAGAAGGGAAAATAACTTTCAGGCCACAAAGCTAAAGCAGCTGCATCCAATTAATCTCCTACTAGGCTTCAGTTTCTATGGTGTTGTAACCATAACAATCACAAAAATTCCTGTAGCACTGATTAGGTTTTGTGGTACTGAACCACTGAGATATACAAATTGAGTCCCTAAAAAATAAAACAGTTTTACATGGGATAACTGCACAATCTTTATTATGCAGACACACTAATTACTGCCCTTAAACAATTATTTGCCTCGGTGCCCTGATCTTACTTAAGAAACCATTTATGTTTCTCCAAAATGTTTATCAACTTTAACAACACAAATAATGAACATAAGACCAATGATTAATAAGATAATTAATTGATAGTATTGTTATATACCAATATTAAATTGTACTTTCTCCCATGAACACATAAGTATGATCAACTATCTCTGTCCCCCTTTAAAATGAAGGGTGACTGAAGCAAAGGATGGCAAAGGAACTCACACAACTTCACCTATTGAAGTGGTAAGAATTTGCAATGGAATTAAGATACCTTGCATTCCAAGCCAGCACCGTGCCTAGAAGGCCACATCATGAACATTTTCAATGACAACTAGGCAGATTAAGTTAGAAATTTTCTTTCCTTATCACGCAGTCCCAGCCATAAATAGTTGTGCTACAAATATTATCCCAAATTAATTCTTTTAAAAATAAAAGTTTCTGTTTAAAATAGCCACAAGTTCAAATTTTTTTGAAAATGGAATGGAGATAGAAATGTGCAGATAGCTAAAGCCATTTATAATGCACTGGAGAAATATTTACGGTGTAGCTAGCAGAGTTATGCAAGGTATCCCATATTGCCTTGTCTGGTGGAATTATCATTGCACAATTTGTGGTGGGGGGTTACAAAACTGCAATTCTGACCTGTCAGGAAAGCAAAGCCATTAATCCACAGTGCTGACTTATATGTTGCTCATCTTCCTCTCATGCGATCTTTGCTTTGACTCATGGAAAATATTGGTGTACCTCTTGCATTTTTCCTTTGAAGTGATACCACAGCCTGCTGACTATTTTTAGTTACTTGCCTTTTTATGTTCCTGCCCTCATTTAATACGTAATGTTTATGATGCATCAGCAAAGTGACCACACATTTCCTTCTGCTGCTTAGGCTGGTGCTAAGGCAAGCTCATCTTGCCTGAAAGCCTCTACCTGCATGGCCTGCTGGGAAGTGTAGTGCTAAGCATAAAGATGATACATGAATCTACATGTATGCAAGTCCACTGAATATGAAATGCTGTAGGGTATAATTTTAGAAGCACTATATGTTTGTGAAAAATATTATATGGGGAGGACCTGTCTCAGAGTAGGCACACTGGCTGATTTGCCTTGCTACTGAATTTAATGCTGAGTGGTCTTCTGCAGCCTGGGACTCTGAGTAACTGCTTCTTAGTGCAAACCATGCACACTTTAGCAAGAAATACAAGCCTTTGCATTCTGACTATACCGAGCAGGATCACATAAAAGAAACCATTATTTGCATCAGTCTTGGCTCCTAAAAAGACCTTGAATCTGCTTCAGTACAGAGAGACAAGAGATTTACCCTCAGATAGCCTTGCGAGATGGATTACAGTACTTCACTGTCCTGAAAGATGGAAGTTAAAGCATGGAGAGACTGAGTTAATGTTACATAGAAATTATAGCAGAAGAGGGTTCTGGTTCCTTCACATCCTGACTATGAGGCCAGGGCACCCATTTCTCATACTGTTAACAGGACCTGGATGAAGGCATCAAGTGTACCCTTAGCAAGTTTGCAGACAACACTAAGCTGGGTGGAAGTGTCAGTCTGCTGGGGGGTAGGGAGGCTCTGCAAAGGGATCTGAACAGGCTGGACTGCTGGGCTGAGTCCAATGGCATAAGGTTAAACAAGGCCAAATGCTAGGTCCTGCACTTAGGGCACAACAACCCTATGCAGAGCTACAGACTAGGAGAAGTCTGA
>WAAB01019516.1:48927-67268 GCA_013389865.1 Piaya cayana | reverse complement strand
TACTGGCAATAATCCTTTTTCAGGATCACGGCCATCTTGCACGCATAGCTCCCAGGGACGTGGCCCGTTTCTCCAAACGGCAAAGGGCCGTGTTTTTCAGTGGTTGCTGCCTTAAGTGCAACTGTAACGCCCTCTTTTCGTTGAGTCAGAGAATTCCCTGAGTTGGAAGGGACACACAAGGACCGTTGAGTCTGGCTGCTGGCCCTGCAGAGCACGACCCTGACATCCACACTGAGGGGCTGAAGGTGTTCGTCAGACACCTTGAGTGCTTCCCTGGGAGCTGTACCAGGGCTCCACCACCCTATGGGCGAAGAACCTTCTCCTAAACCCTTCTTCTAAATCTTTTCTGAGAAAGCTGAGTCTGTTAAGCGTGGAGAATAGGAGGCTGAGGGGAGACCTCGTTGCTCTCTACGGCTGCCTGAAAGGAGGTTGTAGAGAGGAGGGAACTGGGCTCTTCTCCCAAGCGACAGGGGACAGGACAAGAGAGAATGGCCTCAAGTTTCTCCAGGGGAGGTTCAGGCTGGACATAAGGAAAAAAAAATCACAGAAAGGGTCAACAGGCTGCCCAGGGAGGTGGTTGATTTACCTTCTGTGGAGGTATTTAAGGGATGGGTGGACAAGGTGCTGAGGGACATGGGTTAGTGATTGATGGGAAATGGTTGGACTTGATGATCCAGTGGGTCTTTTCCAACCTGATGATTCTATGATTCTATGATTCTATGATTCAGTGGTAGGCTCCTCTAACTTTCTGATAATAGTATGTACTTCACCATGGCACAGAAGGAAATCTCTCCTGGTTGTGAAGGTGGCACAAAAACCTCAGCAGCATTTGTGGTGTTTTGTATGAAATAATGTCAGGACAAAAATAAAAACCTGTTAATGGATGAGGCAATTTTAACAGCTAGGAATATTTATAGTATATGTCCCTTCTGGGACTTCCCTGTTAGAAATATTTTGAGAGAAGAAAGGTGGTCATTAGCCGGGTCTCTTTGTAGTCTTTGTGGCCACCAAGACCTTGAGGCTTTCTCTTCTGAACGTGTCTGTTCCCAGCAGTGCATTATTTTAGAAGGATGCTGTAAATGGCACTTCCCAGGGCTTGCACTGTTGCCAACCTTTTTGAACTCATGTTGACTCTTGAACTCTTGAGTCAACACACCATCATGGTAAGGTTTGTTTTAAAATCTTAGAACTGCATTATTTTTAATTGTCTTCTGGTTTGGAGGCATTAGGGTACAATTATATCATGATTTGAAGCTCTGCTATTCAGTGACAGCTTCTAGAAATTAATTTATATGACTCTTTTTCCATTTTATTACATTTAAAGCAGGTATTTAAAATAGTTACTTGAGGCAGCTCTCATTAACCTCAAACCCCACATCATAAATGCAGCTATCTTGAACTCTTGTGGGTTTTTTTGGTTGGTTTTTTTTTTTACCTTGGCTTCCTTTATTCCTATTTTGCATTCATTTCTGTGTCGATACTTCTCATATAAACCCATGTTCTGACAATACACAGAAGGATTTTCTGAGCACGATTCAATTGCAATGCCATTTACATGTGCATTGCTAAAGTCATTTACAAAAGAATTGCTGCCTTTTACATCTCCACAATTGAGTGCATCTTATCAGTGAATAAGTAACTTTCAAATTGGACAAATGGGTGGGCTGGAAGAGTATTTTAAATATTGACATATTATGTCATATTATTTCACAATTTCGCTTTATGCATTTCTGAAGCATTTTATTTCTCTTCAAAGTGGATATTGCCTTGACAAGTCTCAAGGTCTCAGAAATTGATAGAGTTTCATGTGGAGCTGTCTCGTTTGCGCTTCACACAGTGATTCTAATGAGGGCAGTCATGAAATGTCACTGAAGCAGCTGTGGGTGACTCTTAGGAGACACGGAGTGGCATGTGGCATTCCTTTGCACCATCTACCAGTGGAAATGTATGGCACCTGCAGAGAAAATGGGCATAGAGCTAACGTCTGTGATTTGAAGTACAATGAGCATTACCTGACAATCAGCAAGTCAAAATAACTCTGATTGTGCTTCTCCTAATTTCATGCCTATGCAATTACACTTAGACATGAATTATAAATCTTTTGGGGTGTTTTTAATTCCTTTCATATTATATTGTGAACTCTACTAAAAGGTGATTTTATGGCTGGAATACAAACATGTGGAAAATTAACTGAGCTTGAGAAAGACGCTGAAGCTCTGCCAGTGCATTAATTATCTGGCAAGTGTATTTTAAAACTGGTAAATCACCCATATCATAAGAGGGATTCAGACTAAATTAGGAGATAATGTTTTAGATCTGATACTTCCTTAGACGTATAAGTAAGGAGAATAGCTTCTGTAATAATCACCAGAATTCTTATACCTGTCAGTTAGTCCTGAAAGAGATCATTCTGATTTCTCTGGCTCATCCTCTGTGACACACCACCCATAATGTATGTAAAGTGCAAAACATAAAACCATTTGAATATTCTCAGGAAATTATACAACTGCTTAACAAAACAAACTCCTGCATTTTAATGTAAAAGAAAATTCAGACATCATGAAAGTCTGAGAATATGCCATGTTTACAGGACACAGTATGTGCATTTACTAGTAGAAGATAGCACTTACATGAGGTCTTTCCCTATGTCTGCATTTCAGTTATTTTTCTTGCTTCATCTTACAGAGAAGCCATTGTAGTGGCTGGGTGACATCACAATTCTCTTGCAGAGCAGCTGATCCAAAGTAATACTAGTGCTGGATTCTGATTATGATGTCCTGTATTGAAGTATGAACACAGAGGAAGAAATAATAATTAGGCACAAAGAATTCACAATAGTAGTACTGAAAATAAGAGAGAAAAGCAGTAAAATGCATTTTATTGTGTAGTAATGGTCTCTTTATTTGAGTTTTCCACAAACTAAAATTTCTCTTTAAATGATGTGTTAGGAAGATTTTTATTTATAGAACAGATTTGTTGCTTGTCTCAGGCTCTAGAATAACCATTTTGTCTATTTTTCTTTTAGTAAATGGAAATGTACCTGTGTGCACTCTCAGTGAGAAAGTACTAAGTGATGTACACATTTTTTTTAATTACGTGTACTGCAGTTGAGCTGGGTGATGCTATTCTGTCTTGCTCCGGAGTCTAAATCACAGGAATCTCTAAAGAGAAGCCAATTGAGGAAAAGAAACTCCAGCCATAATCCCCACTTATTAACAACAGTCCTTGGGGCAATAATGGAGACTATGCTGATATCTGGGAATATGGCACCTCCTTGTCTGGTTCTGGATGGCCTGATAGCAGTTCTTCTGCCCTGGCTTGAGGAAGGGCTGGAAGAGATGCTAACCATTGGCAGACATTGTGGGGGGCTGTGAGGGCTGCCAGGCGGGTGCAAGGCATGTTGCTGCATTTCAGGGTGTGCAGATAGAGCAACAGGCAGACTTTCCTGCACGGGCAGCAGCAGCAGCCAGCACCCCTGGGAGAATGTCTGGCTTTGGGCAAGCACAAGTATCATCTCTGTTGCTGCTTCTGCTCTGCTTCCCTGTGAAGGCAGCAGTGCTGAGTATGTTTTAAGCTTCAGCTGGAGAGGTGCTGGGCTGTCTTGTCTACACTGTGCTTTTGCCAAGAAAAGACCGTGCTTTTTGGACCAGATCATCATTGTGGTCCCTTCCAATCTGGTATTCTATGATTCTATGATCCTATGACAGTGGGATTTGTTGCTCAGATTTGGGGAGGGGAGGAAATATGACAGGTCAGCAGAGACCTGTTGGAAGTGCAGAGGCTGTGGGATAGACTGTCATTTAAGGACTGGCAGAGTTCATTGTATGGCTTTTAAGTGCTTTGCAAAAGGTGATCAAGAAAAATGATCCATAGCTGTGTGAACACCTGCTCCTTGGGTGGAAATGGGACGTGAAGCTTAGCCAGCTTGATTAATGCTCCTTGTTCTGAACTTCAGGGCAGAATCACTACTGGAACTGAGGCAGCTGGACTCAGATACACAGAAATAATTGCAGTTTTCCTTGTCTGAGTGCTTCTGGTGCTCACGATGGAGCCAGGGACAGGAGATGTAAGAGATCAACATTTCTGTGGTGATGCTCACTTGCCTGTGAAATGGGAGCTGCCTCTGAGGATTTGGAGATGGTGCAGAGATATGGCAGCGTACACTGCAGTCACAGCCAGTGCTTCCCAGTTAAGGGCTATGAAAGGTTTGCATCTGTGCTGGCTGTCAGGATCAGACTAATTTTAAAACTGGACATCCACCATGAGATACAGTGGGCAAATGTTCCCTGTAGTCACTCATTAGTTGTAGAACATCCGGAGGTCTGTTCTCCCCTCTAATTTGAGACATCTCTCCCAAAATACGATTAATTGCCTTGTTGAACTGCCAGTTTCTTCCCATTGCCTAGAGAGGCAGCCCTTTACATTGCCCTAAAAGCCAGATGCCTACTTTTCAGGTGTGGACGAGATGTGTCTGGTTGTTGAAGTCTGAATGATGCTAGAAGGTCACCTTGGGTGATGAGGCTGCAGCTGCTACAACTGTGAAGTTGGGTGATAAAAAAAAGTCCAGTTGAATTTCATTATCACTCTTTAGATAAGACCTAAAGGCTGAATTCCTGGACCTGGAGGCAGACATTTAAGGAAGTTGGAAGCTGGAAATCGGAAGAAAACATAATTAACCAACTTCTGGGTATTTCTATTGCTGTTACACTAGTTGTTTTACTTATCAGTAAAATTAAAGTGTTGAGTAGGCCTTCATTGTATTAAAACCATTTAATATAATATCAGATTTTAGATATGAAAAATATCCACTAAGCAGAGGATGGAGAACATCAGGCATTTATGCTTCCCAATGTGTCTGAAGAAAAAAAGCATTTCTTATCAAACTAAGAATGTATTAGATGAAATTTTCATTGACTTGAGGGCTAACAACCACTGTACCCCAAAGCCTCCAAAATGCTTTGGGTTGAATGAAACATTTTGTTTGACATGGCATAAAAGGTTTAATTTTGGTTTCAAACCAATTCAAATATTCTAGGAAATAAGGGAAATTTGTATACGGAAGTAACTTCAAATAAGAAAATCAAAACCTTTCATTTTCAGAATGTCAAAATGAAGCCTTTTCCATTTTTCACTGATTTCTTTTGTCTGAAGCTAACAATTCAGCAAATTCGATACAAATTCATGAAATATTTATGTGATGCTGAGTCTTCATTTTATTCCAAAAAATGGCTTTCAGTTCAAAACTATGCCCGGCTTAAGCATTGCATTGTGTTGTCCAGCCAGCCAGATACAACTACACCAGATTCTTCTTAGATACCCTCAAACTCAAAGACAGTCTTTGACAGGCACTAATGAAAACGACAAATGTGTATCTTTCTTCATAAAAATGTAGAGTATATCTTCATAAAAATGTAGGGTAAGATATCTTAACTCTTTGTAAAAGGGATTTAAATTTAAAAATGGGAAAGTAGGTGATATAAATAGTTTAAATGATGGAACACGACATCAAACTTAATCCATTTACTGATAACTGAATATTTTAGAATCTGCTTCTGAGAGTATTTCTTTGCAGCATTTGCTAAAGTATTTTGCTATGGATGTCCTTGGATTTGCTTCTGCTTTGCTAGAGGAGTTCTTCCACAGTTTCACCAAAGGTGCTGGGTTAACCCTGGCCACACAAATTACAAATACATATGCATGACTTGCTGTTGATTTGCATGGTTATTGCCGTGAAGATAGAGCTGGCATAAGGCAAGACAACAAGCTATTGACAATGCCAGTTGAGGCAGGCTTGGGATGCTTTGGTCTTTCTGGACAGTGTCTTAATTTATGCTGTAAAGAATCAGGGTAGGTTTTTACGTTGAAGACTTTGTGTGGGAGTTAAATGGGTTGCCCTAACCTTTGAACTGTTCTTTATGCTGCAGTCCAGAGGGATGGCACTGTGTTCAATGTCACTGCAAATGTGAAAGGGGCTCTGAAGGATGGCAAGAGTGATGCAAGACAACCTTGCTGCAGTCAGTTTTTTCATTAGGGAACCTTCTCACATTTATTTTGGCTGATAGGCTTCAATGTTTTTGTGACGTATTTTCAGAAAATGATTGGGAGAACTTATACACATCCAAAATTTATAAACAACAGAGAATATTTTCAGGACGGGGGAGAAAAGAAGCTAATAACATGCTTGTTTTGTTCATGTTTGTGTACTCACATACAGAAAGAGGAAAGATGATTTATTCATAGCATAGGTGAAGTACTTAATTATGTGGAAACTAGTTTATGGTTGGAGGGCAGATTCAATACCTAGTACAACTAAAGAAGAATATACTAAACATCCAAGACAGTAATAAAGTAATTGGAGGGCCTTTCTCTTTGCTAAAATTTTTACTTGAGAAGGGGGTCTATGCCTAATCCACACGTTCTTAAGTGTAATTCTGCTTGCTTTTGGGAACTGTTTGAATGGATCCCTTTGTAAGTGTCTGCTAGATAATTTCTGTGTATTAAGGACTAAACGTCAGTAAGAAGCATGTGCTTCCATGGTTTCTGTTAAATTACATTGCAGCCGTGGCTTTGTTTTTTTGTTTTAAATACAGGCTGGTTTAATACTCTGAGAATTCTGGGTTCACAGTATTAAAAATGAGCACAATATAGGAAACAGCTGTGAGTCTCAATGCATATTGTTCTTGGGCTTTACAACAGGTGGCACAAAAATGCAGTCAGATTTCACTCATCCTGTAATTGCAGTGAGATAAAAGCAGGGCACAGAAGTAACGGCTCATCACTGGTGGAGATGCTCGAGTAGGAGGGGGAGGGATGGCAGGACATGGAAAGCAGATCTGTGGAGCAAAGCCCCCTGGGCCTGGCATTTTTCTTGGTCCTCATATGGACTGATGAGACCTCTCAAATGTTTATGCAAACAACAGCCTTTCCCGTCTCACACCTTGCTATTGAGTGCTAATTGAGTCTTAGGTGAGGGTGGCTAAAATATGCTGTTAATAGCTGTATTCGGGATCCGTATTGTCTCTCTGCAAAACGGTCGTGCAAATGCTGTCCTCATCATTGGAATTAATGCACATGCAGCTTGCAGTCTTCAAGGTTTCATTTTGGTGGCTTACGTTCTTTTTTTTTCCCAGAAATGTAAAGCTGTCATCAGCTGGGGTAGCAGGTCATAGGTTTCATTTTAATGGAGGAGGAAGATGATAAAGACATGTTTTATTAACAGTCAGAGAATGATTTTGTGCACTGTGAATGGGAACCGGAGCTCATTTAGTCTTTCTTTCCAGCCTCTCAGAGCTGTGCTTTACAGAAGAACATGTTAAAATTTATGAAAGTTTCATTACTAGATTTGTCAGGCAACATCTGTCTGTTGCCAAGAAGACAAACCTGTTTAAATTGCAGAGATTAAAAAGCATGTCTCCTTACTCCTTGGTGTCAGACCTTTGTGCCTGCTGCCTGCCTGAGGCAGCAAACTTGAGTCTCACTTCTGCTGAAATTAGGTGTGGATTTCCTGCTGATGCTAGAGAAACAGGAATGAGGTCTTCTGCTTTGGGGAATACTGCCCAGTGCAAGTTCCCCATGCAGAGCCCTCTACTATACGAGTGCAGAACCCTAGTTTTAAACTTTATTGTCTTTTTCCCACTACCTGAGAGATGCTACCTGCTGCAATACTGTAAAAACTCGAGCTGCTCTCACTGATGGGAATATATACACAGCTCCCAGTTATTGGGCTCCTGCTGTGTCCCCTCTACAAGTGACGCTGCATGAGGGGAACAAAATAGGAAGACAAGACCCAACAAAACAGAAACACAAATTTCCCCTAGTTTTCCACATCTAGGTCTGGAGTTTTGAAAATTTCTGTCATGGTGCCCATCTACTTATGCCTCTCCTCTCCATGAGAATGTGTGGTATAGGATCCACAAAGTATTCAGGGACATCCTACTAGACACCTTTCTATGGGTGTTTAAGATTAGGTCCATATTAGACAGCATTTGACCTAAACCTGTTGCATTTCTCCTTCGTTGTGGCTTTGCAGAGTCTGTCTCCCCTGTGGTTGGATGCTATCTGCAGCAGCCATGCTCTGCAGCCTGAGCCCAATTTATTCCAATTTATTCCTTCAGATGTGAACACTGGATTTGTATGTTTGATCCATTAGTTAAATTTGCATGTGCAAACCAGGAGAACTCTTGGAATGTAGGATACAACTAAGGGCAAGTTTTATTTAAAAACATGCAGATTGTTTGTGNTCAATGTTTTTGTGACGTATTTTCAGAAAATGATTGGGAGAACTTATACACATCCAAAATTTATAAACAACAGAGAATATTTTCAGGACGGGGGAGAAAAGAAGCTAATAACATGCTTGTTTTGTTCATGTTTGTGTACTCACATACAGAAAGAGGAAAGATGATTTATTCATAGCATAGGTGAAGTACTTAATTATGTGGAAACTAGTTTATGGTTGGAGGGCAGATTCAATACCTAGTACAACTAAAGAAGAATATACTAAACATCCAAGACAGTAATCAAGTAATTGGAGGGCCTTTCTCTTTGCTAAAATTTTTACTTGAGAAGGGGGTCTATGCCTAATCCAACATGTTCTTCTTAAATGTAATTCTGCTTGCTTTTGGGAACTGTTTGAATGGATCCCTTTGTAAGTGTCTGCTAGATAATTTCTGTGTATTAAGGACTAAACGTCAGTAAGAAGCATGTGCTTCCATGGTTTCTGTTAAATTACATTGCAGCCGTGGCTTTGTTTTTTTGTTTTAAATACAGGCTGGTTTAATACTCTGAGAATTCTGGGTTCACAGTATTAAAAATGAGCACAATATAGGAAACAGCTGTGAGTCTCAATGCATATTGTTCTTGGGCTTTACAACAGGTGGCACAAAAATGCAGTCAGATTTCACTCATCCTGTAATTGCAGTGAGATAAAAGCAGGGCACAGAAGTAACGGCTCATCACTGGTGGAGATGCTGAGTAGGAGGGGGAGGGATGGCAGGACATGGAAAGCAGATCTGTGGAGCAAAGCCCCCTGGGCCTGGCATTTTTCTTGGTCCTCATATGGACTGATGAGACCTCTCAAATGTTTATGCAAACAACAGCCTTTCCCGTCTCACACCTTGCTATTGAGTGCTAATTGAGTCTTAGGTGAGGGTGGCTAAAATATGCTGTTAATAGCTGTATTCGGGATCCGTATTGTCTCTCTGCAAAACGGTCGTGCAAATGCTGTCCTCATCATTGGAATTAATGCACATGCAGCTTGCAGTCTTCAAGGTTTCATTTTGGTGGCTTACGTTCTTTTTTTTTCCCAGAAATGTAAAGCTGTCATCAGCTGGGGTAGCAGGTCATAGGTTTCATTTTAATGGAGGAGGAAGATGATAAAGACATGTTTTATTAACAGTCAGAGAATGATTTTGTGCACTGTGAATGGGAACCGGAGCTCATTTAGTCTTTCTTTCCAGCCTCTCAGAGCTGTGCTTTACAGAAGAACATGTTAAAATTTATGAAAGTTTCATTACTAGATTTGTCAGGCAACATCTGTCTGTTGCCAAGAAGACAAACCTGTTTAAATTGTAGAGATTAAAAAGCATGTCTCCTTACTCCTTGGTGTCAGACCTTTGTGCCTGCTGCCTGCCTGAGGCAGCAAACTTGAGTCTCACTTCTGCTGAAATTAGGTGTGGATTTCCTGCTGATGCTGGAGAAAAAGGGATGAGGTGTTCTGCTTTGGGAAATACTGCCCAGTGCAAGTTCCCCATGCAGAGCCCTCTACTATACGAGTGCAGAACCCTAATTTTAACCTTTATTGCCTTTTTCCCACTACCTGAGAGATGCTACCTGCTGCAATACTGTAAAAACTTGAGCTGCGCTCACCGATGGGAATATATACACAACTCCCAGTTATTGGGCTCCTGCTGTGTCCCCTCTACAAGTGATGCTGCATGAGGGGAACAAAATAGGAAGACAAGACCCACCAAAAGACTGAAGAACAGGACAGAAAGACAAATTTCCCCCAGTTTTCCACATCTAGGTCTGGAGTTTTGAAAATTTCTGTCATGGTGCCCATCTACTTATGCCTCTCCTCTCCATGAGAATGTGTGGTATAGGATCCACAAAGTATTCAGGGACCTCCTACTAGACACCTTTCTATGGGTGCTTAGGATTAGGTCCATATTAGACAGAATTTGACCTAAACCTGTTGCATTTCTCCTTCGTTGTGGCTTTGCAGAGTCTGTCTCCCCTGTGGTTGGATGCTATCTGCAGCAGCCATGCTCTGCAGCCTGAGCCCACCAGCAAAACTGGGTCTGAGGATGCCTGCATGACGGCAAATCCAATTTATTCCTTCAGACGTGAACACTGGATTTGTATGTTTGATCCATTAGTTAAATTTGCATGTGCAAACCAGGAGAACTCTTGGAATGTAGGATACAACTAAGGGCAAGTTTTACTTAAAAACATGCAGATTGTTTGTGGCTAGACTGTTGGGGAAGCCTTGTGGCTTGTCCACACTTATTTTAAGTCACGCTTAAAATCAAACTAGTTAAAACAAGTTATCTAACCTTTGCAGATGGAAACACTTCCTGTTCTTATGTGGCCAGAGGAAACAGATTCATGTCTGCAGTAGTGAATATTGCCTTACATTTTATGCTCATGCTACTTAGAATAAGAGTAACTGGGTTATCACATCCCTGTGATGTACTGGCACTTGTAACAGATTTCCCTGTTGTGATTATCGGGTTGAAAAACACTGCAACAAAAATATCAAAAGGAGAAAAAGGATTATGTTTTCAGTTCAAAAGAGAAAAGGCTGGAAAAAGGAAAGGGCATCTGTTAGGAAGACAGAGACCACCTTCTTTGGAGCGTGTCCAGAGAAGAGCAACAAAGCTGGTGAAGGGGCTGGAGAACAAGTCTTACAAGGAGTGGCTGAGGGAGCTGGGGTTGTTTAGCCTTGAGAAAAGGAGGCTGAGAGGAGACATTATTGCTCTCTACAACTACCTGAAAGGAGGTTGTGGAGAGCAAGTAGCTGGCCTCTTCTCCCAAGGGACAGGGGACAGGACAAGGGGGAACTACCTAAAGCTCTGCCAAGGGAGGTTCAGGCTTGACATCAGGAAGAAATATTTCACGGAAAAGGTAATTGGCACTGGCAGAGGCTGCCCAGGTTGGTGATTGAGTGACCTTCCCTGGAGGTGTTTAAGGGATGGGCGGATGAGGTGCTGAGGGGCATGGTTTAGTGTTTGATAGGAATGGTTGGACTCAATGATTCAGTGGGTCCTTTCCAACCTACTGATTCTATGATTCTGTGATTCTTTGGAAGTAACACAGATATAGATGGGCGTTCAGCAGGCACAAAACTTCCTACTGCATACAATCTGCCTGGCTGGCACAAAGCTCCAGGTTTTGGTCCCTTCCTCAGACTGAGGGACCATTCCCAGGAGGGAACTGGCATGCAAAGGGATGGCTGCATCCTCTGCAGCTGCCATTTTTATGGTATATTTTGAGGTGGCTGTTTTCAAGACAGATGACTCATGTAACTGGTGCAGCGCACAACCTGAAGGGGCAGCAAATGGTGATGCGATGGGGAGCAGTGGTTGGAGGGTCAGCAGAGTAAGCTTCTGCGTCCTGTGCTGCCTCAAAGGCAGTTTCTTCTGCAATGGCATCTATCCCTTGTTCTGTCTTGCTTTATAATAAGCAGTAGAGGCATTAGAGAAGTTATAATGTCTAAGCTGAGAAATTACTAGGTTTTTCCAATCAGTTAAGCAAACCATGTTAAATTACCTGTCTAGAGGATTGTATGGCCTTTTTTTAGCCTTTCTTTTTTAAAGGAGTTGATGTATCTCCAGCACAAGAAAAAGAAATTACCTAGCAACATCAAGCAAAAAGGTATTGAGAATCTGGAAGTCAATAAGAATATATAAGAACTCTCACCAGTTTTAATTACCTCTGTGCAATACTGATGAGAAATTTAACAGAATACATTTGGAGAAGTTTTCATATTTTACCAAGTTGTATCTAATCCTTAACACACTGACTAACCAGACACAGAGGCACCATTTTCTCTACTCTGATTTACACAGACAGTATTTTATAGCAATATCGTCACATAGTATGCAGAAAATCTTATTTCCCAAAGAGTTGTGAGATCTTTTCTTGCTATCATCTTGTTTATACTGTTGCTTGCTTATACTGTTGCTTGCTTGCTTTTTGTGCTCAGTAATAAACTTCAGGGTTTTTTTTAATATTTTTTTTTTCCCTTTCCAAACCATTTAATTGTGTGTTGGTAGCAAGTCATTCATACTTTCAGGTTCTTTGAATACTAATCTGACATTTATGAAGTTTATATATAGGGAAACTGTGCGGCTTCAGGAGGCTAAGGTGATGTTGAAAAGCAAGCACTGGAAATAAAAATGCATTTTATACTTACTCATGCATACAACATTTATACCTTGAAAACTATACCAGTACATGCACAGAGCCAACATTTATGTCAGCTGCTTCCAGGCTGATGTCTGCTGGAGCAAAATTGGCTTGTGGTTGAACGAAGCTTTGGCTACCCGTGTCTCCTTGGGGTCTTTGCTCTCTCTGACCCGATTACTGACATTTTAGCATGAGACTTGGAGAAGCAAGAGGCTTGCTATAACCCCAAAGGCTGGACAGGGCTGTGGCAGTGTGGGTGCTGCACTGCTGGTGCTGAGGCTCCTTGGTAGAGGTATATAACAGGCGTCCCAGGATCCTATGCGTATTTTTAGGTGCAGTGCTTATGGAGACTCAGTAGGACACTGATAACCAGATCTTCTGTTCTATTAATGTAAGTTAAACTGAGCTGTCCCTGAAGATGCCTTCTTAATTGCAGGTGTGGATTATATCACTGGAAGGTTCTGTGGTGACTGTTTCAACTTTTACATGAGGCACGCCCAGAAAACTTCCTCATAAACAATTCATAATTATTTTTTTTTAATTTGTTAAAAATAGTTTACAGCATCTCCATAGCTCAGGGCAGTTGTGTGCCCATCTGTTCTGCCTGCTGTAAGTTGTTAGTTCTGGATTTGGCACTGTGGAAGAAAACTGGCATACGACAAAGAGGAAGCAGGACCTATTTTGATTGACAGAGTATTTTGTCAGTGGGAAAGTTCAGAGAACTCAGGCGTAAACAGGGATAATCCATAACATATTTGTCTCCAGGGATCTAAATTATATTAGGAAGTATACAAACAAAGATCTGGTTTCTCTCTAGACGCCACAGGGTCTACATATTCTTATGCTATCCTTTATGATAGATTGTTGTTAAAGAAATGAATAAGAGAAAAAGTCTTTGTTGATAAATTCCCTGAGAATCCACTCTAATGCTCTTTTGAGCCTTTGCGTGTGTTCCCAGAAGCATCGTGTGACACATTGCCCTTATGTGTAGTTGTGAAAATGAGAAATTTGATCACAGTTTGTCCAAGGTAATTTTTAGGCTTTTGAAATTGTACCCGTGAACCTCTAAATGCTGGAAGATGCACAGTCCTAACTCAGGAGGAAGCTTTTTTTTTTTTTCCTTCTGATCCTCAACCAGGGGAAAAATGTAGAAGGTGGGATAGGAAACCTTTGGGATGAAAAAGCAGATGGTCCAAGGCTATGAGGAAGTTTAATGGCTGAGTGTTTTAGTGGGCTTCTGGAATTTGTAGTGCTTGTATGTGGGAAAAACAGATGGTGGTACTGTAAAAGTGACTGGTACTTGTGCATTCAAATCTTTGGATATGGCATTTTTGCCTCCAAACAGTATCTCTGAATACATTGATGAACGTACTGTGGACTTACCAAGGACATAAAGAACATTATTCTGACTGTCAAATGGTGGCGTTATTGTTTGTGGCTCATGGAAACCTACTGGATTGCCATTAAATTGCACTGCAGCAAAATAACTTCTGTAAGGTTGCAAGGGATTTTCTGAACCATCATAAATAGTGAAAATGTGTAAACTAAAAATAGCATGTCTATTTAATATCACTGAGAGGTCATACCCAGCAAATGCACTCTGAGCTGGCACAGATGGCACATTCCTCTCTTCTCATCTTTGTAGGCTGAGAAAAGAAACTTCTCTTTTCCACTGTTCTAGTGTTAATTTCTGCTGGAGCGTTTCATTGCCATAGCTGTGAGTACACTACGAGCTCAGCACTACCAGTCCTGCTTAAAACTGAATGAAAAATAACTTGTGAGACGTTTGGAGAGTGAAGACAATCAGCCTCTCTCATACATGGTGAACAAAAGGGACCCACCTGGGAAGATGAGTAGAAGGTGATGATGCTGAGATTTGTCCTGGTCTTACCCTTTTTTGAAGGTGTCTGCTTCTGGTTACCCTTTGGGGTTTTTGAACAGGACTGGTGTTTTAGTTAACTCGCTGACATTTATTCCTCTCTCCTGGACTCAGTCTTTCTCACACTGAGTGTTCATTGCTTGGCTTCTATCATGCGGACTGTCTGCTCAGTCATATTGGTCATACTGGCCACTTGTCCCTTGGAAGCAGGATACCAGGCTTGATGTTCTGCCTTCTATGAGCCATCTTTCTTCTGGATCACCTCTGAGCGCTTCTTGATCAAGATCTGGTGCTCAGAAACTATCTTGACCTTCTCCTGAGCAGGATAGAGGGCTTTGCACCATCGTTGGCTTGGAGGAGTACCACTGAGAGCACCACAGCCCTCCAGCTGGGATTTTTGCCACGTCAATGCCAGACTGACTTTGCTGCCCACTTTTCAGTTGTAGTTACATGACACAGCTGAGCCAGTGCAGTCACCTGGAAAACTCGCACAAAGCAAAGCTAATAGTTTTCCTCTGGTTTGGGGGCTTGAACCAGAGCAGTGCTAACAAGAATATGGAGGGATCAATGCTTAGTGAGGAAGTAGAGCACAGGAGGAGGTAGAGAATTGTGCCTGGCTACAACAGAGAGACATTAATTCACTGGATCTGCACCCAAACAGGCAGGAAGATGGGTGCTGATGTTGCCCTGGGGATTTGTAGGTCTGGCATCTGCCTGTGCAGCTTCTGTTCATGTAGTGTCTGTTTTCTCCAAGGTTTTTTGCACTTTGGCAGCTCTGTAGTGATTTGGGTTTGGCATTGGAGAGTTCATAGATGTATCGCTCTTTAATCAGTGAACTGTAAGAGCTGAATGTGCTGGCTGATTATTTTCACTTGATCAGCAAACCTGGGTATCACTCCCTACAGCCCTATTGATACACGTGGATGGACTTGTACTTTCTGACAGACTGACACCTTTCAGATGACCTTAGAGCATGATTTATTATGCATCCTTTTCTCTACCTTTTTCAGACATGTGTAGCAGGTAATTCGTAAGTAAATTAGAGAAACCTCTACCCTAAAGACGTCCAGCCAAGAGCACTAATATAGTGTTAGCAAAACATTGATGACGAGATTCACTGCATTGCAATGTGTGACAGAGAGGCCTGAGGCATGTGGATGTGGCCAGTCACAAAGGCTGTTGCTAACCTTATTGCACTGCTGCCTGCTCAGCCCATCCAAAGAGAGAGTTTCTGCTCCTGAGGCTGGAAGCTTGTCACCTTACAAGAACTTTCAAATAAATAAACCATTTCAACAGGAATTGGAGCATTTGTCCAAACAACTTTATAGAAAAGATTGTGGGCTTTTTCTTTCAAGGGAAGACATTTGGTCCTTCATTTGCTCTTCTTGGTGCTTAGATAGAGGGGAAAGTGAACTTGTTCCTGAAGCTGCTTAGGTGTGCAGCGCATACACACTCATTAGAGGCATGGTCGTGATAGGATTTTAAAATCTTTTATTTGACATGTGCTTTACTCAGACTACTGTTCCTGCATGAATTGATAGAATATTAACTGAGGAAAACTTTTGTCTCTTTAGCTGGGAAATGTTTAAGCAGGTTTGTAGTTCTGATGAGAGATACTGCTTGATGGAATACAGAGGGGAGGTTTCTGTCCTTGTAAGAACACTCCGAGGTTGACATTAGCTTAATTTATGAAGAAGGAGTCATGCAACATTAAGGTTTTTTTTTTCTCTGCAGGCCCTGAAATTTGGAAAAATGTATTTATGGTTTTCTATTTACTGAAAGATTGTCATTCAGGCAATCAGAGTGAAAGTGGAAGCAGGTCTGAGTGTACGCGTTCTTTTGGCCTCAAAGGATTTTTGTTGGGAATGGAGAACATTTGAGCAGGGTATATATGATGGAAGATGAGAAACCTGGTGCAGTAGGGTTGTATGGGCATTTAGAAGACAAGACACTCACTGAATCAGAGCACTGCCATGGAGTCAACAATCAGCAGCTCCTGTGTACTCATTGGCTCCCCCCCAGCATCCGGAGCTGGTTATTCCATGATAGCCCTTTTCTGGCAGTCCTTCTGCCTCTCAGGTGTCACCCTACCATCCCAGGTGTCTTACTTGCTCTGTGAGGTTTCCTCAAGAGCCTCTTCAGCTTTCAGAAGCAACTCCTGGTGGAGGTGGAGCAAAGAGGCTGCTCAAAGGCAGGCTTTCCCAACATTGGAGCAGCTAGCATTAGTGGAAGTCCTGGTTTAGGGCAATTGTCTTCTGTTAATGGTCCAGCAATTAACTTCGGGAATCGACTTCAGGGAGTGGAAATGCCCTTATTCACAAATAAAGCACTGTCCTGAACTTGTGCCCAAGTTTAATCAGAACCAAAGCTGTATTTCTAAAATGAAATGCCTTTTGAGCAGAGGAGGAAATACCATAATGTCCCAGTATTCACTTACTCATGACATTCTAGCTCAGCTTTGCATACTGAAAAAAATTCAAAGTGTTTGACATAGGCTTAAATAAACATTTACCCTTTGGGTGCTCCATCTAAGTAGAGCCCAAGGCAGTACTTGAGACTTACCCATTCATAACTGTGAGAAGAATGTGGGACCTTCCTTCAGAGTGATTCCAGCTTGATCAACTGGGATTAGTAGTCTGGGGGCAGGGTGGGGGGGAAAGGAAGACTTTAATTCCTCTTCCCCCCGCCCCCTAGCTGAAGTTTTTTTCCCATTTTTCCTTTTTAGTTTGGTGTTGTTTTTGTTTTGGTTTTTTTTTTAATTTCAGGGGTTTTTTAGGTTTGGTAACGTGAAAACCAAAGCCTTAGTTATGGGCTTGTATGGGAGCTTCTGTGTCACAGCCCAAAATGCAGCTTGGTCCTAACTGTTCCAAAATTCTGAAGTATGAGGAGTTCAGCATCAGCTATGTGCATGTATGTGCATGTCATACTTTGCCAAGAGGAAGGGAAATTTCCCTCAATGCCGTATAACTGAGTTTCTCAGGCTAAACCTCTGTAATTTATAAATTAGAAACCTTGGAGAGCTGGGAGGAGTAGAGAACGTGAGGCATACACTGTGCTCTAGGGAAAACAGCATTGTTTTATTGCTGAACGATCGGAGAAGAAAGATGGGGAAGAGGCTTATTTATGGCTGCATGGAGTAACAGAGTTATCAAGGAACATTGTATTACCTACACAGGAAATACTGTTGTGGATATTAGGGTTACCTCATAACATTTGTTGATGCTTTCAGACTTTAATATGGTTGTGATTCATTTCTGGAAACAGATCCTCCATGTTCCTCACAGTTGTGCTAATGTTTCCATGTAGTATTTCAAGTCAGCTCTCCCATTTACTTTGGGGGTAGGTTTTACCTTCTTGAAGTATCTACTGGCCTGCATAGTTGTGCAGAAAGTGCTGCACCTATTTTTATTCTGAAAGGATCAGGTGCCTATTTCTTGCAGATTTTTCTAGACCTTTGCTTGTGCTAAGAAGTTTGAAAACATTAAAGACTAGAGTCAATGTCATTAACAGACATAAATATGAGCATGGTCTGTCTGTGAACCTTAGAAGCGAGAATAGTTAAAGAAACTGAGCTGTTGGAATACAGTCTTCCCTTGGGTAAAATCTGTGTTTTAAACATGAAACAACATGCTAACATCTTTAAATAGAGCAACTAAAAATCCAGTTAATTTCATGTAGTTCCTACAACATACAAAAAAAATTGCCTGTGCATCAGTATCAGAAATAGACTAGGAAAAGCTGGTTTTTTTAATTTTTAAAAATTAATAAAGAGGCCTTTAACACTGTATTGTAGAATACTGGCAGGTAAAAATCTGAAACTTAAACATTGGAAAATGAAATTAAGCTTTAAATAGCGGGATTTTTAGTAATCAGATGGATTTAGAGTCCAAAAGAATGGGAAAAATACATTTTTACATTGAAATAGGAGGTGCAGAGGCTTTATATTTATTTTTACTGACTTAGATGAGTTCCATATTCAGCTTTGTGAAGTCAACTCTTTCCACTATTCTTTCATTTCTTGTTTTTTACTGATTATATTTACTTCTTAGGTTGT